>JABVXU010000324.1:0-63384 GCA_013365365.1 Cruorifilaria tuberocauda
ATTGCCATGATTTATTTTCACTTTTATTTCTATTATTGCTATCGGTATTGACATCAATGATATCATTATATTCATTATTATTATTTATTATTATTATCGTTGTTATTATTTTATACTATAATATTAATATCATTATTACTAGTTTAAAAGTATTACAACAAGATTGAAAAAATTGAATAAGCATATTAAATTAACCGTAATTAAGAAGGAATGTATGAGGAATGACTTTTTCAGCATATTGTATAAAGATAACGATGGACAGTAAATCACTGTAAAATTTAACAGTCTTCACTTGAAGTGATAATTTTGAAACTTATTCTTCCTAACTTATTTCAGCTTTAATTATTTTTTTCTTGCCTTCTTAATATTCGAAATCGTTATCGATTATTTCTTCCAGTTTATCATCTGATCTGATAACTTTTCCTAATTCCACTTACTTATACCATTTCTCTAACAGTACAATACGTTGAATTATAAAAACAAACATTATTACAATGAATTTACGTAAAAAAAGAAAAACAAAAGGAAAAAATGACACTGTTAACAACAAACAATCGAAAGCAATAATTTTCAGAAAGTTGAATATAATGATTTTATAAGAGTAAACGTTCTGTTCTTTTACTCTAATTTTATTATCCAATCGTAATTTTTAGAGAATACAATTGAATTATTTATATGATATGAAAATGAAAATGAAATGAAAATGAAATGAAAATGAAATGAAAATGAAATGAAAATGAAATGAAATGAAATGAAATGAAAGTATCAATTAAAAGGTAATTAAATTGAAATTTTAAAAATATTTTGTGCTTTTTTTAAGAAAAATGAATCAAAATCATATTTCACTTTACAGTTTATAACCTAAAAATTGAACTGCCTGAAAACAAAAAGAAAACAAACGGAAAAGAAATGCTTGAATTGCCTAATAACGATAAAACAACGCCATTTTTCGACTAGAAAGTCGGGAGTAAATGATTGTTGCCACTGCTATCGATACTGATACTAATGAAAATGCTGAAAGAATCCACATACTTAGCATTGGTATGCATACGCCTTCTTCATGGCGATCGTTTAATAAACTTGATTTTGCCAACTGTTCCGGCAAATCTGTAATTACCAAACCGGAAACATGAATTCTGCTTAATGATAAGTAATAAATTTGATTTTGTAAGGAAGGAACGGAAATTCCGTGAATTATAACTAATTAAGAGTTTAAATAAAAACTATTCTAATTGAATTAAATGAGGCGCAAATGTCCTACACATTGACATTATCGCTTATTATCCTCTTCCACTCATTGTTTATTTCGTTTTTCTTCTCTTTGTAAATTTATTTATTGAAAATTTTGTAAAATAGATCGTAATATAATAGAAGGAATAGATCGATTCAATTCTTTCGATGAACAAGAAAAGATTACTCGTACGCGTGCACACGTACACGCACACGCACGTACATACGAAGTGATCAAAAAACTCCGAATTCCAGATTAAAAATTATTAAAGAAAAAGTATTCTAGAAGTAATGTTACTTACCAAATCCTTCTTCAAGAATTTTCAACTGTGGTGTTGCTACATCCAAGTCAACGATGTTATAATTATTTTCATGAATTGTTCGACGACCTCTTGTAGAATTCAATTCTCTAATAATTTCCATTCCAGAAGTTGCTGTGGTTATTGTTGTTGTTGTTGGTGTTGTTGTTGTTGTTGTTGTTGCTGTTGTTGTTGTTGTTGCTGTTGTCATTGTTGTTATTATTGTTGTTGTTGTTTCTGCTAATTCTGAGATTTTATTTGAAGTTCCCGTAATAGTAAGAACAATATCAGCAGTTGTTAAGGTTGGATCGTTTGTTTCACTGAACAAATTTTCTCCTTCACCAGAACCTATTAAATAAAAATAATTTTTCGTAGAATTTTTTAAATAACTTTAGCTAGAATTTATCACGATAATTTATCACGTTTATCACTATAATCATTGAAACAATTCAGAATGCAAACTTATTTCATCGATTGATAATTCAAAAAAATTGGAATCAAAACTTTTTAAATTAAATTAAAAAAAATTTCCTTTATAGCTATTCTTTTCCAAAAATTACATTCTCATTTTTTCCTTACATTTACCAATCAATAATATATACATAAATACTATTATACTAATTATTTAGGTAATCATTACTTAATTACTCCTTAAGGTAAAAAAAAAGTAAATTTGCAGAAAATGTAAAAAAAAATATTCAAAAATTTAATCAAATAATACTTTAATGATAGAAGTAAATAAGAAGTAAGTAGTAAAATAAACCTTCTAATTCAGTAGCAAATTCGGTATTACTATCAATTTGTCCTTTTTGATATGATAAAAATTTATTTTGCCTTGAGATCGATTCGTTAGTTAGTTTAATAGTTGCAGTGACGTGATCGGTAAATGATGAAATTGATGGTAAAGTATCAGGAGTTATCGGAGTATCGGTGTTTGATGAATTTCCGGATGATGATGATGATGAAATTACGGTATCCGGTGGAACTGTCTGAACGATTCGAACGGTATTTGACGTAGCTAACGGGCCAGCTGTTGTATACAAAAGTTGATCATTTTGTAGTTCTTCTTCAATATGTTTCTCATCATCAATTGAATTTGTGCTGACGAGAATTTGATCGTTACAACGTGGTGGCTGTAAAAATTTATTTTTAATCAATATCAATCAATTTTAATCAATAAGGATTAAAATAGTTAATAATAATTATGTGAATATAAAAATAATCAATAATTTATCTAAGTTCAAAAATTCGTTATCAGAAAAACAATAGAAAAATATTCCATTTAGCATGGATTACAAAATATACTATTAAATAAGTATAAACTTGACAAAATAAATCTTGAATTTCACTTTCAGGAAGGGAAAAGAAAGAAAAAGGGAGAAAGAGAGAGAGAGAGAAAATACCGTCACATTGGTACAATAATCCCCTTTCTTAAAACATAATTTCACTTGACAGCTAAAATAAATTGATTCGCGATCCGGAAGATTTACAACGCTTGCTCCCTGCAAGTTATGAAAATTTAAAATTGCTTACAGTTTTATCATTTTAAGATTGATTTGGGATTTAGAGGAAAAACACAAATAGAATATGAACAAATTTATTACTCAGTAATTATTGACTAAGTAATTAGAAGTAAATAATTAGAAAATAAAACGATCAAGGAATGCATAGCTATTACACTGACCGCAAAACTACGAGTAAGTTCATTTGAATAGGTTAATTGTGGAATAATGAAATCATCTGTTGAACAGCTGCAAAATTTAAATTAATTTAAAATTTATTAAATTAATAAACAAAAAAAACATTTTAATTCTAGGAAATTGTACTTAAGAATATTGTAAGAAAATTTATTGAAATTTAAAAATTAATTAAAAAATTGACTGTCAACAAAATCTTATAATTACGCATTCAAATAATGCCTAATAATTTGGATGATATTTATAAATAATTTAATAAATTTAACGAAACGATTAGAATTTAAATATTGCAAACCCATTTTCATTGATAACTTGATGCTCTCCACCTTGCCCATCCAGGATGTAGCAGCTATGAATAAGCATTGCATAAACATCAGATGGACAATCCCAAACATGAAAGACAATATCACCCACTCGACCGTATCGTAATACCGGTCCATTCGGGGAATCTCGATGTAATGTATAGGAACATTGTGGCATTGCATGACCTGATTCAAGCATTGATGTTGTCAAATCGCTGAATAAAAGAAAGTAAATTATTTCAATTTTATTAAAAATTATAATTTCGAAATTTGAAATTAAAATTTTATTTTGCAAAGTCGAACAAAAAGAAAGAAAAAATTACAGCAATTGAAAAAGTTAGCTAAAAAAAGAAGCTTTTCAATAGCTATAGCAAACATAATTTATTTCCTTCTTCTATCATTTCCTAGTAAATTTTAACTTTTCAACTCGTAACCTTTGGAAATTAAACTGTAATCAATAAAATTTAAAAGATTACAAAAAAAAGTTATTGTGGGAAATATTGAGTGATGAATGGATGAAACTATAAATTATAAGAGTATTTTAATGATTTCTTAGATGAGTGATAATTTATGGTCGAATTAGAATTGAATAATTGAATCATTTTTGCTTTTAAAATAAAATGAAAAAAAAAAGATAGAAGAAAGAAAGAAAGAAAATGATAAGAAATGATAAGGAATCATCGATTTCGTTTTTTTTGATAAGTAAAAATAAATTATGAAATAAAATTTAACTTCTTTAAATATAAATTTTAATATTTGGAGACTTAAAAAATAGGAAACAATGTTGTTACTTTTTATTGGTAATAAAATAAAGTTAATAATTTCTCAATCGTCGCATATTTTATTATAACTTTCCAATTCATTTTAATTGAATATTAAAATGATGACCTTTTCTCCTCCCTTCCTATTTCATTTAAAATTTCAAGCAATGAATGTTAGTTATCAAGTAATTTAATATGAAATCATAGATCTAATTTCATCCCTCTCTTATTAAAAGCATATTCATTACTTTAAAATTCAAATAATTTAATTTTTTAATTTTACATTTAATTTATAATTTATAAATGAAAAAATTTTTGCAAATGATTTTTTAGCATTTCAACTTATTTTTGAAATTTATAAGGTTTACTTAATAAAATTAAAATTTACTTTTATTTAGCAGAGAATTACAATGTCTTTTTATGATTCTTATTATGATAATCCTTTTGTTTTTATTCCTAACCATCCCCGATCATTTATCTCGATCCCATCCCCGCCTTTTCGCGGAATACCATTGCTTATTTTAGAATAATTCGAAAAAACATCATTCTTTTATATAAATATTTATTAAAATTGCTTTCATTTTTTCTATGGTTAATTGGATGATTTTTTTTGAGTTAGAATTAATTGCAAAATAAAACATTTTCAAATTCATTGTTTCAATAAATCTCTCTATCCGCCTGAACCCACAGGTACAACCTTTTTAAGCTTTTATCTATTCGTTTTAACTGATAAGATAACTGATAATTTTTCTTATCAAAAAGTTGCAAATTCATACCTAACTTGTAATTCAGCATCAACTTCCTTATTCTCTTCCATATAGAAACACCGTACATTATAAGCTCGATCAACTTTTGTAATAAATAACTGTAATATTACGCTTGTTACTTTTTAGTCAAAGTTAAAAAGTTAAAAATCTTTAGATTAGTTAGAAAATTTTAATTTCAATTATTTGAAAATGAATTTTGAAATTTTACCGGATGAAGCTGTACAATAACTGTAAATGAATAAGCCATTCCACGTGGATTTACCTGCAAATGAAAATTTTTCAAATTACATAACTATTGAAATTTTGTTACCTTTCAGGTTTACTTATTTCATTTTTCCTATTTACATTAAAATAAACTTACTTCACGTTTCCTATTCACGTTACATTGCTCGAAATGGAATGTTGCATGATTGGTTTGCTTGAAGTAACAACCATCCTTATGAAAATGACCTTTGGCAAAAATATATGATGGCATTTGTGATGCTGTCCTCACACGTACTGCTATAGTACCTTGTCCACATTCCACTTCCGGTTGATCTAAAATTAATTCCGGATTTTTTTCTTTCAACAAATTCTGTCTAGCAAAAATGAAAAAATGATTTGTATTGAAATTTTATAAATGTTTTTTTTTTCTTTTACAGTCTTTAATAAGCTAATTCAATTTTTATTAAAGTCCAGTATCATTTTTTATTTCATTAACAGTCAAATTCTTCGCTACTTGTTGCAGCGAAAATTCCTAAAATTTAAAGATTTCACGAAAAAATATGACAGTAACTCTAATGATATAACTTAATAATCCCGAATAAATGATTAAAAATTTACAGAATTATGTTATAAAGATTAATGCAAAATTTTTCAATTTTTTATTGCTTCCTTCATTCATTTTTGTCAAAAAAATTAAATTCGAAAATTAAATTTATACTTAAATACAAAATATAAAATAAAATTAAAAATGAATTAAATGGATTGATATTTGAGGTCGGCCATCTGCTGCCCCATTGGCGCAGTCGGTTAGCGCGTCGTACTTATAAGTGAGCGGAGAGATGCGAAGGTCAGCAGTTCGAGCCTGCTATGGGGCAGAAGCGTCGTTTTGCAAAATACTGTTTATTCATATTTCAAATATATTAAAACGTATTATTAAGACTTTTTAATCTCAATTCATTTTTATAAAAATTTCAACTTTAAAAATGAAAAAATCGAAATTTCAAGCTATTTCTATGGAATTTAATTGAAATAATTACAAGTAAATACCTAATTAGCTATACTAGTATTAACTGAATTAACGGTATTAACTAAAATATATTCCTTCCATAGTTTGAAAATTGAAAATTGGAATAATTTAAATTTTGATATTTATTTAATGATAGTTATTGTTGCAGTCTTAATATATATACCTATTACAAAAATCTTTTCTAAATAATTTTTTAGAAAATGAAAATGATGGAAAATGAAAAATTGAATCTCAAATTTTAATCCATTTTTTTTTATTATTACTTCGATATCATACATCGTTGTGGTGGAATGCATGTGAAGGTCAGAATTGTTCCTTTAGCAAACAATTTGTAATCAATTCCAAAGAAGCTATAATTTTTCCATTCAAATTTTTTGTATGAAAAATAATTTTTTTTTAAACAATTTCAATCTAACCAATTTTTGTTGAATTTTTTTAATTTAAATTTACCAAAAATAGAAAAGGCATATTCAAATGCATTAAATGCTAAACAAATGATAGATTTTCTTTTTTCTTTTTTTTAAATTTGAATTTTTTTCCCTCGGGAACAAATACCTTTTTGAAAGGAAAATTGAATAATAAAAAAAAAATCAACTAAACGATCATTTCATGTCATTTGAAATAATCATTTTGAAATAGTAGAAATAGGTAGATGAGATAGAACGTTCAATACTTAATGAGCTATGAAGTTTGATAACCTTGAATTGAGTTATCGAACACCAAAGCTGTTGTTCGCATACTCGTAACAATAACTGATATGATTACTGATGCAAATTGCGACGGTAACATTTCTCTAAAAAATTAAAAATTTTCCTCTCTTTTTTTTTAATACCAACGATAAATTTTAAAATTGGAAAATAATTCGTTGCATGAATAAAATATGTTTAAATATTTAAATTCCTTTTCTCCTCCTAATATTCAAACTAGAAATTAAAATTTAAAATTTAAGTTGAGAGTTGAAATACTAGAAATAAAACGAAACTGATATTTATACATGTACTTAAATATTTAATATTTGATTCACCATATTAGTGAATATTGGTATATTAGTTTAAAATATTATCATTTTTTAAAATATCTATTCTTGGTTGTCTCTCTTATCAAAGGATTAAATGATAACTGTATTGCAGTACGGTAATATTTTATAAAACGATAACTGTATTGCAGTACGGTAATATTTTACAAAATGATAACTGTATTGCAGTACGGTAATATTTCATAGAATGATAACTGTATTGTAGTACGGTAATATTTTATTACCAATTTTGGGATTTGATAATTTTTTTTTGCTACCGCTAGTATTTTTATTAAATGCTTATGATATATCGCGTCCAAATCATTTCTATCTAGAGTTCAAGTGATGATTAAATTTATTTAAGGTCAAAAATCTGCCATTTATGAAAGTGATAACAATGAGGAAAAATGAAATGGCAAATTGTTAATCTTTATTCTTTCACTAAAAGTGTGAAAAAAAATGAATAAAAAAAACAACTAAAGTGCACAAAATTCCAATGGCCTATTTTAAAATTAATTAATTTAAAAACAATATCACTCATAGATAATATAGTTAAATTTCAATAACGGTAAGTGAAATTTTGAAATTAGGAGGAAGAATTTAAGTAATTCATTCCTTCATTATCTGATATGCTATAATCATTTCATTGTTACACTTCTTATTTCTTTTATTACCTTTTCAAACTAAAGTAATTAAAGGAAATCTTTATCTTATTATCTTGTCGTACTTATTAGAATATTAATCCACCATCTTTAGTGTAATACGTCTTAGCACATTTTTACCCTGACGTGATTTACGTCTATTACATTTAGCTTTGAGCATACTAATTATACATTATAGTAAGTATTATATAGTAATCATCTTATCATTCTACTATTAATATGAGTTTGCATATGTCGAGTATATGAAAGATCAATTAATTGCAAAATATCCTTTATTAATTATTTTATTTCATTTCAAGTACTCGAGTAAACTTCAAGTATTCGATTAAATGATACCAGAACAACTGTGGAAATCAAATAAATACTTTATGAATGTATGGCTGAAAATATAAATAATTGAAAATAAATGTAGAAGTCAATTAATTTCCAACATTAGAATGAATCTTCGTTATAAGCTTAAAAACTGAAAATTAAGATTTGACAAAATAAAATTTAAGAATATTTCTGCAAAATAAATTGAATGGAATTGAAAAAGTTAATAATAAGAGATGGATAAGAGTTAATAAGAAATGAATTATATCATATGTATATTATCAGTAAGTATCGAAATAACTATGAGCCAACATGGTAGTTGTAGAAAAATTTTTTAAGTTTTTCGAATTAAAATTAGTCGCAATTTAAGTTAATTTTTGACAAGGTTACTTGCTCTACCTTATTTTTTTCCTCCATCTTTCCCTTTCTCTTCCTCTCTGTCTCTCTTTTTTCAAAAATTGAAAACAGATTTTGCAACCTTGTACTATTTCAAATGTAACTTTATATTATACTTTAGATGGAATGGCGGAAATTGATGTTAGTAAAAAGATGATGATTGAAAAGTGGAAATGAAATGGGAAAAAATGAGGTGAGAGAAATTGGTTTGAAAAAAAGCTAATTTATGGAATTAGAAAAATTAAAATGTATTCAAGAATTAGTTAAAGGAAAAATTTTCTTTCATATTCTAGAAAATTTCACAATCGAAATTTAGTAATTAGACTAGCAAGGTAAAAGATTTCGTTCCTTTAAGAATTAAATTTCAAAAATTTTTAATTTAATTTTTTAATTTTCAAATTTACTTTCACCTTATACCTTAAAACCTTAAAAATTGTTTAATTTTTACCAAAAAATAAGAATACGGAAAATGCTGCAAACGGACAATCAAATTAACCGATTATTCGAAATCGAAATGTACTGAATAGGAATGATGCAATGTGATTGATCTGATGAGATATGCCATTATCAATCGAATATATCGATAAAAAAGAGAAGAAAAAGAGAGGAAGAGAAAAAAAGAAAAATGTCAAATTTTGTCCTTATCTTATTCTATTCATAGAAATCATTAATTATGAATATTCATTTCCGGAGCTATATCATAATACTATCTATTCCTCTTTCCTTTTTTTTTCCTATCTATACATTTCCGTTTTTTCGTTAACCTTAAAGGTCAAAAAACTTATCACCCTCCTCTCTCTCTTTCCTCTAATTCAAATATTTATTTTAGATTGTAACTGTAATTTATGCATAACAAATTAAAAATCACGATAAAAAATTATGATTTTTTTTTCATTAAAAATTTGCTATAAAAATAATCGCATTCTCAAAGGTCAAAGGTTTAAATATTACTTCATCATGTCAGGAAGAAAACAGGATGATTGTTTTTATAGCTGAAACTTTCACAAATTATTATTTTTTTTCATGTATTCATGAAAATTAGCCTTTGTAGAGACATAAATGGAAAATATATTCAGCAATAATCATAAAGGTTGAAGGTCATCGAATGATAAATAATGTTTGTTCAGATGTGAAAAATAATTCTATGAGTACTTTCCATTGTTTTCTATATTGGTTGAATATTACGAAGAATGATATTCATTTATAGGAAAGAATATTTTTCCACCAATTTCCGTCAAACTATATCAGGTTAATTGTAATCTTTGATGTAGTGCCATATGACCTCTAGGTGGAATATTTGACCTTTTTAGAAGTATAATGAATAAAAGTGTGAAGTTTTTGTTGAAAGGAAAATGAAATAGTAGTTTTAAGGAAGAGAAAATATTGAAAAGACTGCGAGGAAGCGGGGGAGAATATTGAGAGAGCGGAATGAGTGAACGATAATTTCGGTTTCGATGAGTTCATGTTAGGAATACCTGTAAAGAAAGGTCCGAACAATTAACCTTCAGATAAATGATTCTTAATGAGGGACAATAAAACACTAAAACGTCTCTTATAACAAAGAATTTCCATATCAATAAACCATCAAACAGTAACTTACTGTACTAAAATTATCAATCAAAAATATCAAAATATCATTAATCAATAAAATATTCTAAAAATATTTGATATGTTATTAAATCTTAATAACATAACATTTGACCTTTAAATAATATATTAATGCCAACTAGTTATTTCAAAAAAAAAAAAAGTATTAATTGTTAACTAACTACGACTTATATCATAAATTTAACTTACTTTACATTACCTTTACAAAGTAAAATTTCAAATAATACTATAATCGAATTATGATTGATGATAATGGTGTAAAATTAATCGTCCTAATTTAAATTCTCTAAGATTGTTCATTGAACTTGAATGAAAATATTTGATAATAAATTAAGTAATCTTATTCGAATTATTATATTAAAAATATGGCTCTTAACTTAGATGAATAATTATTACGAATGAAATATTGCAAGATAATTAAACAGAAAAGTGTAAAATTCATTTTAAATACTTATTAAAGGTGATTATAAAGCAAATTGGTAGATTTATAAATATTTTAATTATAGTTGAAATTATTAATTAATAAAATGAGATTATTATATCGTTTTATTTCAACATTTCGTTTTCTTAAATTTAATTTTTCACATTACTTTATTGTAAATATCTTCATTTTTAAAATTTTGAAACAACAAATTTTCAATTTCGTATTTCGATAATTAAATCTGAAATTATTTATTAGAAAAAAAATTCATTATTTGATAATTGCTCTATCGCATTTTTTCTAATAATTCATAATAAAAATAATAGTAATGATAATAAACAATAATAATTATGATAATAATATTACTGATAATAAAAGAGATCAATGATAAAACTAAACAAATATCAAAAGTCAAATCTTTGATAATTCTATTAAGAAGAATATGAACTGTTAAATTTCCAAAAATGTAAAATTTCGATAAAGTAATTTGGCGCATACTACGAAAAATTCTTTTCTTTTCAAAATCTTTTAGAAAAAAAATTGATTCTTCTCATTGAAATCCGAATGGTACTAAAAAAGAGAAAGGATGAAGGGAGAGGGAGAGAGAGAGAGGGAAAGAGAAAGAGAGAAGGAGGGAAAGGAAGAAATAAAGTTTCTTTCAAAATCATCGATGCGCAAATGATCATTCGAGGTGACAAAAACCTTCATGCAGTACTTTGTTGAATACATATTACAAGGTATTTCTTCTCATACTAACATTTTGCGCTCATCGATCTAGCAGTTTTTTCTGTTAAATTAATACCTAATCAAATGAACACAGGTGTTTTCTTGCTTTCTGACTTTCACAATTCTTTGCTAACAGATATGATAAGATATGATAAGGATGAACAACAACAACAAAAAAAAACTTTTCAGAAAAGAATAAAGTTTCAATTATAACTCTAATAAATCTCTAACTTTGTAACAAAAAAAAAAATAATGAAATTATGAGTTTACAAAAAAACAAAGAGAAAGAGAGAGAAGAGAAAATTATAAATGCTAAAAATAAAAGTTAAATATAACGAATATTGAAATAATGAATTTAAGGTTAAGAATAAATGAGTGAAATGAAAATCCAATATTATTTAATATTTAAAATATTTTAAAACAAGAAATAATACAATTTTTCATATTTGATTTAATCGTTAAAATAAATTGAAAATTCAAATCGAAAATTGTAAATGAGAAGTTAAAAGTTGTTGAAACGATGAAAAGTAATAACAACAACAATAGCAATACGTTGAAGTGGAAAATGACAAAACATACTTTTCAAATATTATCATTTAATTGTAATCTAATTTAAATTTGTATTTATAAAATTTTATTACATTCTTACGAATATGAATGATTTAGAGAGAAGGAAGAGGAGTAAAACTAACACCCACAAATAAAGCCAATATCAATAATGACCATGATCAGATTGTACCGATCAAGATGAAATGATGAAAGGATTGATTGAAGGACTGAACGAAGGCGTATTCTCGAGGAGTAAGAAAAAGACGAAGACGAAGGAGAGGAAAGGTGAATTGGAAGGAAGGAAGAGGTAGAAGGAAAATGATAGTCTTGAGATATTCAATAATTATTATTATGCGATGTATATGTATATATACATATATTTTCCTCATGGTACTATCTTTTATACCAATTTGATTAAAACCTTTTTCATTTATCCTTCAATTCACTCAGAAATTAAAAAATCACATTCCTATATTATCAAAATTATCAACTGAATTGATATAATCAAATGTAATCGTTTTAAGAAGAAAAATTAGAGGGAAATTTAAGTTATTGAAATAAAAAGTATATTTGGATTAATTAAAATTAAATTTTAGATAAATTAAATCTACGGCTAATTGTTTTTACTAGCTATTGAACAGGTGAAATAATTAATTGGAACAAAGATATTGAGTAGAAATGATTTGAAGATGATTATATTATTTTAATTTTAAAACTTCATGAAATATGTCATTCCAAGTTCTAAAATTATGAAAGAGTCAAAAAGTGAGATAAAAAAGGTCGAGGAAAATTTAAATCATTTTGAAATAATTAAAATTTAATTGAAAGAATTTAGGAATTAGAGGAATAAAAGGATGAGGAATTGTTGATGTTTGTAATATTTTTGATTTTTTTAAAATTTAAAAAAAAATTTTTTAAAAAAAAAAATTAAAATTCATACTTTGTAATTTTTATTCGTAACTTTTTACTTTATTCTTTTCTTTTAAACTCAGCATATAGCAAACTTTACATTTTTTAATGATTCCAATAGAACAATTAAATCTGTACTTTATAAATTGAATGATAATTAATTTCCTAAGTTAAGATTATTTGTTATTTATAAATCTAAATATATCATTTCTCTTTTTCTTTGAAATTACTGCAAATTATTTGGAATTTTTACTTTTTAAATAACAATTTGATGAATTATTTGATTGAGAGAATTAAGAAAAGTAAAAAGTTTTTCGCAGTAATAATAACTTTTTCACTCTTTTTATGACATTCTTTACATCGTTTACTAATACTATAAAATAATTTTTATTCCGAAATTTCAAATTAAAATTTTTTTTCTTTGCAATAAAAATTATAAAAATTAAATGAAAAATTATTGAAATTTACGAAGAGAAATTAGAGAAATTTCATTGAAATGAAAATTATTGCTATGCTTCGCTTGCAAAATTATAATAATTGAATAATTTTTTAATTAATTTTATTAGGAAAATTATTTTTCGAAAATTAGCACTGAATGAGAAAATGTAAAGAATGAAGAAATAATTGAAATATGAATAATGAAGAGTGGCAAAAAAAAGTTTAAAGTTTGAAATGATCGAATTCGTTCTTTTTCTTTCCTCTACAAATTTATGAATGAGATGAATTTATTGAATTATTTGAACTTTCATTATTTCTCCATTTTGTTTTTTTCTTAAATTTATTTTTGCTAATTTTTAAGCTATCAAAAATTTAGAACTGAAATATGACATCATTGAAAAATATTCATATTTACTGATTATTGTTAATCAATTGAAATTATTCAATTAAAAATAATTAGCTTTTAACATTTTTATAATAAATTCTGTACCGATAAGATGATAAGATGATAGAATGAATCATATCATTAAAATTAAAATGATAAGGTATCTATTTAGAAAAATGAAATAGTAGAAAATAGTAAAAGGAAGAGATGAAAAAATTTATACATCAGGAGAAAATATAAAGTTATTCGAAATATTTAATTTTATGTTTAATGTGATAATTATCACTTATCATTTTCATTTTTTTTTTAGTTCAATCAATGGATGAATTATTTTCGGATTTTCCGTTAAATTGATATTTTCATTAATTTCTTGTTACAAATGATTTTTTAATTATTTGATATTTTTTGTCATTGAAGTCCTTGAAATTTTTGAAATTGAAAAAGTTTTCAGGAACTTCAAACGAATGATTTCATTTATTTCGTTCATATTAATTACTCAAAGTACATTTGAAAATCATTTTTTTTTCATTCATTCAAATTACATTATATACATATCATTTACAATGCGCAGTTCATTTTTAAGAAAAAAAAGAAATCAAAAATAAACCATTTCATTCCGATTATTTCCTTACGTAATTATCATTATTCAAACTGTTCCATATAAAAAATATGAGAAAGAAATGCTGAAATTAAAATAAAACGAAAGTAAGAGAAGAAAGTGAGGAGCTTTTCAAGTTAATAATTTTATCAGCTATCCTGTTCCTATCTAACATATCACTGATTATTCATTCTTTCAAATTATATATTTATATATTAAGTAAAGGTAATATTTAAATTACAAGCAATGAAAAATCTTTAATGTATAGTAAATTAATGAAAAAAGTTGATAGCGATAGATGAAATGATCGAAAATCCCATTTATCTTGATCATTCGTTTTATCATGAATTCAATTGAATTAAATTAAATTAATCCTAATTATCCTTTTCAAAATTTAATTTAAACATGGGTGAACAACGAAAAAAACATCAATAAACTTTGAACTTAATACGTTTGTTTGAAATTAATAATGATAAATCGCAAGTTTTTATGTAATCTTTCACTTATCTCCTCTCTCTCTCCCTCTCTCTCTCCTTCTTTTTCTTTCAAATATAAATAAAAATGACAATTACTTTAGAATACTTCATCTTATTTAACTGATAATTTTGTTAATTTAAATTTGATAAAAAAAAATAACGCCCAAATTTATTAAATATGAACATCGTTAAGCATTATAGATTTTCCTGAATCTTGCCAATGATCCGTTTGCGCAATTTCAGGAATGAAACAAACCAATTGATTATTTCCAATGTGAATTAGCTCAAAGAATGCATATCAAGACCAAAGATGCAATGTTTTAAGTTAACAAAATCAATCTGAAAATGCTAGAAATACTTTTTTTATTTCTTCTCATAACTTAGCTAACTTACATCATTTCTATAATTTAGCTAACTTGTCTTGCTCCTTTCTATAACTCTGCTAACGTCACTTACAACTTGGCTATTTCGACTTTCTCTTCATTCTCATAACTTAGCTAACTTAATCTTTTGTAACTTGACCATAACTTTGGTTAATCTAACTCATTCTCAAATGCCAGCAACAAAAATTGTCTTCAAAGATAGACATTAAGCAATCGCAAGTATGTATAGGAAATTTTATAGGTCAAGATGGTACTTGTTTAGTTATAAATTACAATTATGAAAATTGTTTGCACAAATATTAAATACTAAAATTTTGAAATAAAACTTTTGTTTGCTTCAAAAATATTTATTTAATGATTTTAGCAAAATTTAGGTTACGTTTCAATTACAATTGTTTGCTTATCTGCTTCGTTTTTTTCCCCTTTACAGAATATGAAATGAATGCTTTGAAAATGACACCATAAATTCAATCAGTTTGACCTTGCTCATGATCTTGTCGTTTTTTTTCACTTTTTCAGGATGTAAAATTTCGTTCAACAAAAATTTAATCATCTGCAAGTATTGTTAAAATTATTGAAATTCAATTATTAAATTATTAAATTAGAAGGATCACTATTAAATTAAACCATAGATTTAACTATAAACTATATTTTTTTACTTGATTTGATATATTTATCAATTTTATCATTTCAATATCGAATTGAACAAAAGACGTAAAGGACATAAATTGAAAGATGTTAAATTTAATTTCTTATATATTAAATAAATAGATAAATAATACAAAAAAAAACACATTGATTTTTCAATAAAAAATAAAAAATGAAATTTATGTAAATTGTTAAGATGAAGAAAAAAAAGAAATGTGATCAGTTGATTTCATTTTATTTGATTGCACTTTTAAAAAGTTTTTTTTTCAACTAAAATCAACTATATCAAACGTTTTCTTTAATTAATTAAATTTTAGGTTTTAGTCAATTGTCCAAATTAAAAAAATTACATCGAATGCTAGAAAGAGATGACAAATTCATATCGAAAATATCAGTTAGTGATCATATAATTAACAAAATGGGACAGATTTATTGCATTTCGCTTCGCCGGAAAAGCTATGAGTAATAAATGAGAAGATAGTCTCACCGGATCGTGATCGGGCCGGTGGACACTTTCACCGGGACTGGATAGATGGATAATTTCTGGAATTGGCTGGGAGGTGTTTGATTGTTGATTGTTGAGAAGAAGAAAAGTCCGTGGGATTTTAGCATTTCTGCAATCATTACATTGCTATGTTCCTTCCCTTATCTAGTCTTTCCATTTCTGTCATACAGCAAGATTTCTGGAGGATGTCACATTGCTCAGTGTTTCATTAATGTTTCATAAAAGCTTAAATATTGAAGAAGAATTCTCAGTCACATCAATATATCGATAAGTTTGTGTGCATGCCAAATTTTAGGTTTATTTCAGTATATTGAAGAAATCTTGGGATATTAATAGCTCATGAAGAGGAATTAATTGGAAACCATTGAATTCTCAAATGTGCTGTACAATATAGTAATCAGGAAAAAAGATTTTCGAAAATGATATCAATGAGCCGAAATATAAATTTTTGAGAAAATGCTACACTTGAGAGAGTGTTGCAGTGCACTTCATCTTCTGAACATTATTCCTAATCTTTTTCCACATTTATCCTAAAGTTTGGATGAATCGTATTTCGTATGTTCGTATGTTCCCTATCCGTGACTTCTCCGATAGGATTGCTCAGCTTTTTGTTGAAACCTGATTTTATCCACTCATATATTTTCACTGGCGAAACACTTTGCATTCATTGATCAGAAAGTTTTTGCGCAGTAGTCATAGGTTTCATTCTCTGCTTCGGTTTACCCTTATTTGCTATTAACGCGTTTTTCCTCCTGTCGTAATGAATTCCACATTTGCAATATTCACTTAATGGTAAGAGATAACATCATAATATTGTCTGAGAATAATGTTCTGTTTCATGCTGTCAGTAATTTATCATCTTAATTGAGTATTTACTGATCTTATTTCATAAATTGTAGCAGCAAACATGTGCAAAATATGCGATGCATCTTGGATCTTAAAGATAACTTGTTTATTATTCATTAGTTTTATTTAATCTTCAAAAGCTATTTGCACTCTTGTTGAACTTGAAAACACTATATGTTTGATCTTCCTCTATTCTTTCCGTATTTTCCAGATAACATTTTCTATATTAAAAAATTTCAGAGTGTAACATTCAAACATTGCAGCGCATTTTAATAGGAGCAACGTATTTATTATTTGTTGCTTTGATTTGTCCGGTCAAAGAAATAGTCGCTTGTGTTGTGTGAACTTTATGGCTCGAAAGAAGGAATATGGCGGTATGGCCGCTGATTCCAGCACTGCTGCTAGTAGTGCTGGAAAACGTATAACAAAAAATAATGTGTCGAATGATACGCAGTGTAAAGTGGATTTAAATCGTTTGAATCCAACTTCTAAACGGAAAGAGGTATATTTTTCTATAAAGTAAACCTTATCTGTATTGTAACACCATTTATTTGGACCTTAACTCCTAAAATGAAAATAATTCGATTCTCAATATTTTTTGTTGGTTTTTTGTTTTTGGTTGTTGCTTTAATGTAATTTGAAATATTAGCTTTTTTGCAAAAGTAGGAAGTTTTCGGTCTTTTAATCTGGTACAAAATTACGTGCATTTATAATTTACGTTGCAGACTACATATCCGGGAACGAGTGTACGAAATGTATATGATGTTGCCGATTTGCGTGCACAACTCGGATCTTTTGGTTTAACTGTTCGAGATATTCCAGGAGATGGCAACTGTCTTTTCAGGTAACTTTTTCGTTTTTTTTTTGTATGTCTAAAATTTGCCAACGTTTAAGAAATGATTAGTTTAATCATGTGTGATTGTAGTCATACTATTTTAATCTTTGTATACTTGATAAACTTGATTTGGTGCGTGCCTTCATTTGTAATCTCCATTAAACTGCCCTTTTTCTTTTTCAGGGCTTTGGGCGATCAGTTAGACGGCCACACAGGAAATCACCTAAAACATCGTCTTGATACAGTTCGGTATATGATAAACCATCGCGGCCACTTTGAACCTTTCATTGATGTCCCTTTCGATCGCTATGGTTGGTGTTCTTCTAAAGCTTTTTGATGAATTTATTTTTTTTTAAGTTTATATCTTTTTCCTAAATGTCGGCTTTCCGATTTCATTGGTTTTACAGCTCGATGATCTAATTTTTTGGTTATCATATTTTCTCTTCAAAAATACAGATCTTTGCTTCTATTATAACTTCTTTAAACATGACACATTATGAAATTTGGAATTTGATTTTTAACCAAAAAAGTTTAAATAATTTGGGGAATTTGAATATAGAATAATTTTACATTAAATCTCAGTTTCTTAAAAGATCATCCTACTCGTGTTTCATATACTGTCGTTATTGTTTATTAAATATAGATAGTTTGATATGAGACGCAAAACGAATGTAAAGGTGTGCTCTGGTGTCCAGTAAATCCAGTGAAACATGGAGTTGATATTAGGAATTTGATTCTTTATATTATTCTTTACAGTAAGTGATCTGAGCCGCCCCGGTACTTACGCTGGCCAAGATGCGCTTGTGGCGTTTGCACGTTTGCACGAAGTAAACATAATCATACACCAACTGAATAGACCGCTGTGGAAGATTCAGGGTTCTGAAGATAGTAATGCTCCTGAGCTTCATCTTTCGTACCACAATGGTGAACATTATTCGAGCGTTCGTCGTTTCGGTGATATCGCCAATACTCCTGCTGGAATTCGCATTATGGTATCAAGCTATCATTTCTAGAAAAAAATTTATTTGATTTCTTTGGATTCGATTTTTATTAACCGTAAATATCCTAGTGAGAGCCTATCATAAAAATCTAAAAAAGTTTTAATCCAAAGAGGTAATTCACCATTATTGAAATATGAATGTTGTATGCTGAAATATGCTGTAACTTCTATTACTTTAATACTCACGCTGGTAAATAGCAATCAAATTGGTCAAGTTCGAGCTCTGGATTTCATTTTTTTTTCTGTCATACACTTGCCACATTCAGGAATCACGGTTCCAAAAAAAAAATAAAAACGTAGTTGCTTCCATCTATCACAGGAATACTTTTTGGTGCACTCATAAATTTAGCTATGCAGTGATCTACAAAAGTAATGTTTAGTGTGTAAACTGAACTACATGAATAGAAGAAAATGAGTAATTCAGTCTAGAGCTATGGTATTAGGGTAATTTTATTTATCAAGAATAAAAAGATGTTTTTTGCAGGCTCCAACAACTGTTCCGTGTTGTGCATCGCACAGTGTCTACACTTCCACGAAACCTATCACTTCACATGCAAATTCTGGTAATTTGCAGCAATCTGCAACAAGTTTACATAAACATAATGTAAATGCTTCAACTGAAGGAGCTGTTCATACGTATTTATATGGGGAGGACGAATTTACTACTTTAGTTCATGAAGTATGCTGCATTTTTCTTCGTCTTTTTCCCATTTAATTTCATTAGTACGTGTTTTATATTTCATACAAAATTATAAATAGAATGTTGTACATAATTTGTTATTACAGTTTAAAGAAAAAAGAAAATTAGTTTTTAATTTCATGATATCTTCAGATTTATAAATAGTGTTATTCTTTACTTCATGTCATTGATCAGGTTATGAATCGTACTGGATGCCGTGATGCTAGCTTGGCTACAGAGGCTCTGATAGAAAATTCGGGAGATTTAGATCAGACTGTTGATTATCTACTGTCGGTCGCGTTATTTGTTGCCCCAAATAATGATGATAATATTTCAAAAACGATAAGCGAAAGTGATATGGAAATTACAGGTAAGTGCTCTTACTTTTATAATTTGATTCCGGCTGCAAAGATTAAGTTATCGAACAGGAATGAATATTGAGATTGAGTAAGATTAGCATGTACTTTTGATTATGGTTATTATTGGAAATCTATCAAACTGGCGGTGGTAAGTAATACCAGTAACATTTCGACAATATATATTTAAAAAACATTTCCGGACTCTTTTTTAAAAAATTTTCCTAATGAAATTCTTTATGATTTCTTTCTTTCTATGATAATCTAAGATTTGTATGTTATCACTGCAGTTTTTTTCTATTTTAGAACATAGATTATTGAAAGGCCGAAATACTGGCGATATTGACAGGCATCGTACTTTACCAGCTTGTCCAAGTCATGGTGGTATTCAGGTATTCTTTCTTATCTTTTGTACTAGTGAGAATTTTTGATCGTTCTTGTTTGTAGAAAGAAGCATTTTAAATTTTATAATCTTCTGGATCCATACTTCTTATTCGACATAGACTCTTCCGGATAAGTTAAATCAGTTAAGTTAACATGTTGAACTATATGTATTTATCTATTAGTGGCTTGGAGTATCCATATTTTGAATGGAAAGCTATTTATCACTTTTCTATGAATTTTTCTTGCTCGGAAACAAATCAGCCATTGACAGGTATCGTACCGCACTGAAAAAAGTGAGCGTATTTTTTAACTTGTGAATGTTTTAGCTGATAGCTTCTGAGCAACAGGAGAAACGGGGGCGGAAGCAAGATGGTGGTAATATACCGGAAGAACATCTAAACAAACAGGGCGATCTTCGTTTTTTGACATTGTAATTACGCTGTCCTGATATCTCACCATTCGTTCTTTCATTATACTTTTTCTAGATAGTTTGCAATTTTAATCATCGGTTTAATGAAAACCTTTCAATTTCATTTAGTTTTATTATAATGTTACGGTTATTATGCTATTGTTCTTAGCTGTTTTGCTTAACAATGAATACTTGAGCTTCAGCATGATGGTTTTGCTTAACTCTTACTTAAGCTCAATATCTCGAAGCATCTTTCAACATTGTGATATCCAAAAGGACTTGCCGTAATATCGATGAGGAGTGAAGTTTATCTCTCTATTTATCTTTGCAATGATAATGCCAACTCCCAATCTGCTCTTTTTTCCTCCGAATAAAAAAAATTTAAAGAGTAATCGAAAATCCATTGCATTAGAATTTGGTAGAATATCATTATTTTATATATGTGTGCACAGTTTGCATTTCAACGTTAATTCTATTCAGTCGTGGTTATTCATGCCCCTTTCTTTCTTTCCTATAGTGAAGAATGCTTGTTTTAGTGATTGCTTAAGTGAGAATTATTTAGTCCAAACTGTATTAGTTACTTGACAATAAACAATACAGGATTTCTTTCCCTTCTAATTTGTTTCTTGCAACAAATGTCATTCTAACGATACACAAATAGCGAGTAACCCTAAATTGCTATCACAGTAACATTCATATTCGTCAATAAATGTAGCATTATCTTCCTTGTCTTTCTATCATTTATTTTAGCATTCTCCATTTTTTTTTATTAAACTTTAAATGTAATTCTGATGATTAGATGGAATTAATTTCTTTTGTTCTAATTTCAATCATTTTGTGTGATGCTGCTATTAGGATGCGTATGTGCTCATATGTAAATTTATCATGTTTTAGTATTATTTATTGTTAATAAATTCTTATATATATATCAGTCACTCTGATAGTTTGCTAATCTTTCCATGTTTCATGAGGGAGAACATTGTTATTGATGTAGTAGAAAATATTTAAGTTGTGTGATGAAATCATGAAACTCTAGCATGAATGGGAGGTTAAGTACACTGCGATATATCGTTGATCTAAGAATATCAACTTTATAATGTACTCTAAACGTGCATCATAGGCCGCATGCACTGCATATGTTGTTTTGTTGTGCAGTGCATCAACTATAAATGGGGAGGAGGAGGAGTTTGCACCATTCACTCATATAACTGCAAGCTTCAGCAAGTTAACTTGCATGCCCCGCCCTGCGCGCATTGCCCCACCCTTCGAAGGTTGCTTGCCACTCAGTTGTTGGTTGGGTCCATCAGCTGCAATCCGACGGGTTCACTACTGGTACTGCTGCCGCTGCTGCTGCTGCTGCGATGCGGTTATTGTTGCTTTTCCCCTGCACTCTAGTACTACTTGCATATATATATATGTACGCGTGCACTCGTTGTACAAAAAGTGCACTCCTCTATGTTGTAAATACATCAGCATGCACTTATGTATATGTTTACGCGTGTGCATGTATGCATGCGTGCGTATGCGTATGTGTATGTGAGTGTGAGTGTGAGTGTGTGTGTGTGTGTGTGTGTGTGTGTGTGAGTGTGTGAGTGTTATTAGTAGCAATATACGGCCTTGTGCTATCTCATAATGCTACGGTAGCATCTCTCTCCCTCTCACAACGTTGTGAAATATCGATGCGATAGCGCTCAATCCCACTCCGTGCACCCCTCCATTCACTCTGTCTCTCTGTGCAACGAATCGTAGCTCGCTCGCTCGCTCGCTGAGACGCGTCGCTTACCTTTCCACTTCTCTTCTATTTCTTCACTACCGAGGATTATCGACTGGGTTGGGCCGTGATTTGTTTGGATGTTGGCCAGTATTTTCCCACTTTTCCACTTGGCGCTTGGGAATCAAATATCTCTCTGCTTGATTCGTTCATTGGGGTGTATTGCGTGAGTTACGTGGATGAAACGCTTTCCTCTCCTCTCTTTCTCTCTCATACACACAGCTTCAACGTATTCATCATATGTAAAGCATCCATTTTAAATTTGCTTTTTAATTTTTAGAATTGTCATTCCAAACATTTTTTTTCTCCTCTATTCCATCGCTCTGTTAGCATTTTATGTTGTGTTTTCATCGAGAATGTAAACAAATAGATGAAGATTTTTTCTAGCTATATTGTGTACAGTGGTTTTCTATCAAACCGTCCGTATCCTAGAATTCTTTACTAGATCTTCATTTATGATCATTGCAATAATCGTATAAGTTGAGTAAGTAAATTGATTTATGAGGCTCCCGCCGATAGTTAACAAACGCAGGCAATCATTCGAGCGCGTTTATTTCGTTTCATTCATTAAAATAAGCTCATCGGATAGCAACAACTGTTAATGGATGCGTATGTCATCTGCCTTTATGATTCCCATCAAGCTTACCAGAGTGTCGCTGGATTGATTGTGAATATTTTTCTTACTAATGCTTTTAAAAAAAAAATGACTTGTTGCATTTAATCCCACAAAGATACAATTTCTTTTGCTCTTTTTAATGTTTCTGAAGCATAGCTATTCATTGTTGCAATCTAGCTAACAAATAACAATTTACCACACCGCTTCATCCATAGTTAAATTTTAAATTCGCGCAGAAATGCCTCAGTTCGCTTTTGATGAAAATTTCTCCCGCTCATAGCTTAAGAGTTTTTTTTCCTCTCCAACATAGCAATCGTCGTTTCAATTACAGTATAGTTGTCGCCTCTATGGCATCTCGTCTTTTTGAACATTTTGTTTATTAGCAATAAGTTTATCATGCGAATCATTATTGACAAGATTTTTTGATATGGGACGTGGCAGACGTAAAATCAAAGCTAACCTATGTTCGGTATATCCTTTTCCTTTCTTTGTTGTTTTCTTTGTCACTCGATGCTAGCTTTTTCATCATCACTTTGCTTCTCTCACTACGATCTTTTCTTTCTCTTCCGTCCGATTGATTCACAGGAAGTCAGCTGTTTTCTTGCAATCATTTTCCATTAACTCTCTCAAACATCATTGCGATTCCTTATTTATATGAATATGCTATGCCAATGAATATCGTTTCCAAATGGTTCGTAATTTTTTTTTCTTCGAATTACTTCCCTTTGCAAATGATATGTGTAAGCTTTCAAGAAATGAGAAAAGCGATATATTGTGAAGGTGATGGGAGGAGGGTAGAAATGAGGTAAACTGGAAGAGTGAAGAACTTATCATGCTCTAATGCTCCGTTATCATTTTCATCACGGATAAATGTGGTATACTGTAAGTTTTCAGTTGTTTTTCGACCCATTCCTTAAGTTTCTTTCGCAATTCTGATTTGGAAAAAGGTTGAATGGCTTGAAAGAATGAGGGAAGCATTCATAGGACATATTGCTGCGCGGTGGTGGCGGGTATTTCCTGATACACCGTGGGAGGGGGAGTAATGGTCGGCTGAGTGGGTATGGATTGTTCTGCTGCTGGTAGTGATAATGTAGCGGTAGCAGTGGTGATGATGATGATCACCGGTGATAGGATGAAGGAAGGAGAGGTCAGTGTGATGATGATGATAATGGCTGATCATAAGGTGGAGAAAGGAGGGGTCAGTGTGATGATGATGATAATGATGCTGACGGAGAGGTTTGGTCTTCCTGCGTTTTCTTGGTTTATGCTAACTCACAATGCGAGTACTGCAAAGGGAGGGAGAGAGAGAGAATGACTGAAGGGGACAAATACGGCGCAGAGGACAGGACATGCATGATGGCATGGCAGTGATACGCTCGCTAGTCAATCAGCTTGCGCTCTATTTCTCGATCTCGGAGAAGTTTGTTAAGATGCTGCGAGCGTTTGACATGCTCCTCGTCGAGAGTGCGTAGTTTGCTGTGTGGGTCGAATAATAGCATATGTTTGACAGTGGTGGGTTGAGGGAGGAGAGCGGTCGTCGTATCAACAGCAATTCGATTCGATATAGCAGTGAGAAGGGAAATTTGGAGAGGCAGTTTAATAGAGTAGGAGAAGGGATGGGAATAAATGGGAGGTGCAGAGTGGAGGGGTAAGGAAGGTTGTGAATTTGGCGGTGATGTTGAAGATTTTATGGTCACTGCAGCACGGGAGAGGGAGGTTCGCATTGGCGAATTGCCACAGGAGTGAACCGAACCATTGCTCGCAAGCATCTGTTGGCATCTGTATCCGTGCGAAGATTTAACGGCGCTCTCTTCCAGGCTCTGTTTTCCATACTTTTAGTACTGTGACTGTGCAGTGTACACCTCTTTCATTTCCCAGTGATAGATGAAAGTCGAGCGAGCGTACGGCGTCCGATCCTGCCGTGATTTCTATTGTTTGCATGCTGCCCATTTCTGTGACATCTTTGCATCTCACCCCTCAGCTCAGTTCTCTTTCTACCTGCCAACATGCTGTGTCAAAGTTTGAGTAGATGATGGCATGTTACATTTGCAATCAAACTGACTGTATGCTCTCTGTGTAATTGCAAATGTCACATTATATCATCGTTCTGCGCTTCTTCCAGATCTTCATTAGCTCATCTACATTGATCGATAATTTTTTTTCCAGGTGATTCTGAAGCCTCAAACATCTCTATTCCTTTCTCACCTAACATATATGCTGCTGTTACGATTACATTTTGCGTTTCATCAATTTGATTCATATTTTTTAAAGTTATCATTGATTGATTGTAGGTTCCATTTGTACTGCATATTACCGTAACAGCATAATCATATTGTGAAAATTCCGACATCAGCAATAAAAAAATGAGCGCAGTTGACGAGAGAGTCGCTGAAAAGAGGAAACTGGATGAGAAGGACACTGAAAATGGCGTGGCCGCTAAGGGAGCGAAAATTGAGAACGGAATCGTTGCGGTAAGCTCTTCAAACTCGAACTATGTTAACTGTGGATTTTTGGTATTTATATTCGTAGTCTGTTAAGTATTACTTCATTTTAACGCTATGATTTGATACGCGTTAAAATGGGAAACTCTGCTATGAGTGCTTCATCAACGGCTGTTATCATAATAATAATTATGAGAAATGAATGTTATTGACAAGGAAATTTTTAGAATTCAAAACTAGTCGAATTCCAGAAATACTGTTTATTGCTTTCATAGCTTAGATAAAAAACCTCACGTTTTTCTAATCTTTTACATTGTTTAGCCGCTTTGGTCTGATAAACTGTTAGCATTGTCATTTTCAGGCAGCAGGTGATGCGCAAGTCAGAGATTTGAGACAAGACAAGAATGCCCACCTGAAAGGTTTTTCTTTTTTGTTATCTTCCGAATGGAAATTTTTACAATACGCTTTGAAGCTTTAAAGAGGAATCATCGAGGAATAAAGTGAAATATTTTAATTGGAAGTTAGAAGTAAATGTTGGGTGGGAATATTCTTAGAGGCATACGGCTCATACCGCAAAAAATTGATGTAATGCTATTCCGGTAGTGACGATTCAATTATATGGGAAGTTTATACTTTTCAGAAAACAAAGAGAAGACAACTAATGAAAATCATGAGGGCGAACGCGAGGAAGATGGTGAGGAAGCAGCGGATGGTGAAGAGGGTATTGAAGAATCGAGCGGTGGTGAAGATGATGAAAGTTTAGGTGATGAGGAAGATGGAGGTAGCGAAGATGATGAAGCGAGCATTGGATCTGAGGAAAGCGATGGCCAAGGTGACGGGGAAGGGGGTGATTTTGGGGATGATGACGATGTGGAGGGCGAAGAGGGTGGTGAAAGTGAAGAGTAATGGTTATAGTGATGTTGATGCCTACTACGAATTTTATTTGCCGTTTCTCGTCGTCCGTTTGTTAATTTTGATCTTACAATTTATGGAAGGATTAATTTATTACCAAGGTACTAATTTGTGGAATAATAATAACTTTTCAGGAATTTTTTTTGCATATTGTGAGTTGTTTCAGCAGGAAAGAACAATTTCTGGCCACTCAGTTTTCGTTTTTAATAGATTTAGGAGCTTTTTCAACCTTTTACTGTTGTTGTTATTCCACAAATTGGTTTCCTTCTGTTATAAATTGGTCCTTCTAAACCATTCTCTGAGGAAATTTTAGCTGTTATAGTTTCATTTTTTTCCATTCACAACAGTATTTATTACAAAAGCTTATTAAAATTTATTCTTCTCTCAAAAGAAATCAAAGGATAAAGTTTTGAACTTCCCAGCTTCAGCTGCATTTCCTCTTAAAGTATAGAGACTGGGAACAATGTTTTATTTTAAAGAAATTGTTGTTATTACGTTGTTTTTATTCTGATTATTTGCAATTTATATATGTTTAGATAAAATGTTGTTGGCATTTTTATTTTTTCCCTCATTTCCCTTTCCTGCGTTTCTCTTTTAGTCAAGAAATCTCTCTTAATAAAAAAACCGATTTGTTCATTCATTTGTTCTTAACCATATTTATATGTACTTCATGCCGCCGTTGAATTTATGGAAGGTATAGTACATCACTCATAGTAGTATTATATGCTTAATTAGTTCAGGAAGGAAATTGCATGTTCGTGAATTCTGAATCTTTTTTGAATTCCATCATTTTTTGTACCAATTGGCAGAAATTATTTTCTATTTGTTTGCACCATTCATTATATGTATATGCGGTTAATAGCACACACACGCAACAGCAGCAGACATGACTTTATTGTATTTTAATGTATCATCACGGTTTCTTCTCTTTTTTGGGACATTTCCCAAATAATTGTTTATCATCCGCACGTAAGGATTATCGTCTTTTAAGTTAAATTGATTAGAAGTATTGTTTATTGATATGGTCATGATTATTTCGTATAATGTTGAGGAATGTTTTATTATTTTGCAGACATTACTTCGCTCTACTTTGTATGTGTGGTGTGTGTGTGCGTATGCGTGCGTGTCCGTTTTGTTCAGAGTATTAAAAATAACCTCATTCTGCGGCAGCAAGTGATAATTGAATTGCATTTCAAATGGCTTTTCGGTATCGGAAAGCGTAATAATTGCTGTTTTGCCTGTCGCAGGACTGTAATTTATCACCGGATTGCCTGACAGTTCTGGAATGATTTTTCGAGTATACGAAAACTGATTTTTATGATGAAAGAAATTTTGGAAAAGATAAAAGTTAGAGGGTACGGAATATGTTTAGGGAGTAATTAGAGGGAGAGGAAAATTTATGGTCACAAAGGAATGAAATCCTTGGAGTAAAAGCGGCCAAGTTTTCGGATTTTGAAAAAGGAAATTATCTCCTCAAATTGTTCGTTGGTTTGTTAACAGCTTGGCGAGAGTCTATCGGTTGATGGTAGTCTTCAAGAATAATTGCGAAGTTTTCCAAGTTAGCATTACGTACTTCACTCACAACCGGCTAATCATTCGTTTCGATATTGATGCTTCTGATAAAAATGCAAGCGGTGCTGTTGTTGCGGAACAAGGATGATAAGACTAATTACAACAGTTGTCGTACACTTCCATTGGTGGTACAACAATGTAAACTAGCAGTTACAAGATATAGTACCACTTTAAATGCTCCAAAAATATCTTGAACTATCAAAGTTTTGAGAGAATAAAATGATTTATTGCTTCGTGAATATAAGATCATATTATAGCACACGATAAGTAAAATGAAATTGTTATGATAGATTTGGCAAATTCTTCAGCAATCGAGAGAATAATTCTTCTGCGTTACTTGAACTTAGCTCTTTCCTGATTGTCTAACAAAATATACCATTAAATTGTTATTGAAATTAAAAAGGAATGAACAAAAGTTGAATCTATTCATGATAATTATTGTATACAGTAAATTTTACAGAAAGTAAGAAAAAACTGATATTATATCAGTTGTATCTCGTAAATACAACAGATCAATCAATCAATTAATCGTTCATTTCTCAATTATTTCAGGTCTTGAAATTTTACTGCTTCACAACACTTTTTTTTAGAAAAAAAAACTGTTCATTACTCAATGAATAATGTCACACAAAACAAATAATGAAAGGAAATTAGAAAAATGAGGAAGAGAAAAATTTTATATATCATTTCTGGTTCCCCTCATACATACAATTAAAGATTTCAAATTTTTGATTTAAATCGAAATGACTTATTATCATCATCATATAGGATAAGTAATAAGATAAGATAACGCAATGCAATTTGTTAATTGATTACTTTTGTTACAGTTCAATTATATATTCCAAACTATTGTATTGTTAATGCTGATACAACAGTTAAGAACAATAATATGCTAATTTGATATTTCCATTCGTATTATACTTATGTTTAATTAAAACAATTCACCCATAACACATAACTTCGTTATAGGATTTCATTCTTCAGCCATCAAACGTATATTATTTGTTAGCATTGTATTCTTTTTTTGCTTGTTTGATTATCAGAAAAAACCAAATTAAAAACTTTTTGCTTAAATAAAAAACAGCACTTTTTAACAATTCTTCAACTAATATTTATTATTATTATTATTATTATTATTATTATTATTATTATTATTATTATTATTATTATTATTATTATTATTATTATTAAATTATTTAGGAACCTATATGCCAATACTATTATTCATTCATCATCAAATTCTATCACTTCATGAATGCAAATATGACAATGTTGTCATTAAAACTGTATTTTGAATATGAGTTTGATTGAAGAAGAATGACAGTTTTCTTCTACAAAACGATTTAAAACTCTTCTGATATCTTTGATAAGCTAATTTTGTATTGCATTCTTATCCGATCGTTATCACTACATTCATTCATTTCTAAAAGAATTCATTAAGCAATCTTCAAAAGAGTGCAATCATTTATTGATAGAAAGAAATTTTGATAGGATGAAAAACAAACATATTTCAAATATTAGCAGAAGGAAAAACGAAAGATATCATTCATTTTAAATCTAATCAATCATAATTCTTCATCTAAGAATAAAAATGATATGTTTATTTCATTAATCAATTTTGTCATAATTAATCGATGAAATTTATTTTCTAACTTTTGCGTAATTTATGATTGCATATTATCTGATAATTGTTTGCCGTAAAGAAACATTAATTTTTCATCAATTTAGAAAAACAAAATATTTTTCAGCTAACAGTTCAATTGATTACTTCAAAATTAGCAATATAACTATTTGATTATCAAATAAAACTTAATCATCACACCTATTTTTTTTCATGATAAATTTTCTAAATTGCTTGAAATATTACATTTTTGAAAATTATTTTTTTTTTCAGATTTTTTTGCAATGTGGGAAAAAGTATCTGTAAATGCTAATTGCTAATTATTCATTATCTAACAGTTTGTTAAATTTTTGGTTAGTAAAAAACAAAATAATTTACAAAATCATTTATTACATTCATTTACAGAAAATATAAAGCAAAATTAAAAAGCATGACCTGAGCGAGATACAGTTTTTGGATAAACTCACTTCTAAGCTTTTTAATTTAAAACTAAAATTGACTTGCTTATAAGCTTATTTACTTGCCTACAAGCTTGTTTGTTATGTGAAGCGTTTTTTGTTTGGAATTTGCATGTGTTTAAAATAATTTCAGGATTAAATTACACCATTAAATTAATTGCTATTACTGTTTTATACCTCATTATTACTGCTACGTTGCAAATCTATCAAATTTAATTTAAAATGAAATAGCATTCTTTACAGCGAAACATACAAGAAGCTTTTTAATGAATTCATGAATATCAAATATATATCGAACTTATGATTTATTACAATTTGTAATATCATTGTACCCTCAATTCAATTACAATTTTCTAATTAAAAAATTAAAGTAAAAAATAATATATGAGAAAATGACTTTCTAATGTTGACCTTCGAAGAGATCGTCCTTATCAATCAAATCACTGAAATAGCTTAGCTGAATACTCTTGATAGTGATAACATTTTATCCTGCTGCTGATTTTATATCATTACTGATATATTACTACTGATTGTGATTCCTTATTGATTGATCGTTATTGATATGCATTACCGTATAGTATATTTCGAAGAAGACAAAAAATGACATGAATAGTTGCTGATTAACGATGATATCATTTTATCACTGATATTACTACTCGTTAATTGAATTAATTATAGAAATTCAAGTTAATGATTGGATCGTACGGAGTTTTGTATTTATTTTTCTTTGCCCAAATTTCCACGCTTCTCTTTGAAAATGAGTAATATGAGTAAAATACGAGTAAACATATCAAAGTATTTCTATTGCAAAAAGAAACGAAATAGAAAAAGACGATCGTCATAAATGATAAGGTATAATTGAAAGAAATGAGAAGCGATTAGTCGAAATATATCGGAATTTCCGGTTTTGAATACCGGGAACTTCCGGTTGTTTATTTTTTATGAAAATAAATCATTTGTTTAAATTGCAAAATTAATTGTTGTAATCCTTCAATGATAATAAACAATTTTAATATAGTTATATGGTTATTACATTGACTATTTCTGTTAATGTAAAAAATTAAATAAAATATGATTTGTTTAAAAGTAAGTTACAAATTACTTTAAGTTGCTTTTTGTAAGTTTCGTAAGATAAAACTACTTTGAAAAAGAAATTAATAGCAGTTAATGAAGCATTTGATTTGAAACTTATTGGTAATGAAAACTTTGATAGAAATAATTTCAAATTGAAGTAAGATCTTATGGATTATTTGTATTTCTACCGAAATGATAGATGATAATTATAGATGATTAGTTTTACCAATATTTTCAAACCTTTTATTGATTGAAATGAATTATTATTATCATTACTGCTTGCTAATTATTTGATATAATAATTATATTATAAATAAGCATTTCATTTTTTTAATTATGCATAATTTCTATTTAGTACTATATTATCCATTAACTGAGATAATTTATTTGATCAATCATATCATCTTTATCATATCATTTTTGTTTTAATTTTTCTCACTGACCTCCAAATGATAACCTGTTTTTTCCCCAATTTCTTCGTTTTTTTCTTCTTTCAAATCAAAAAGAAACGATAAGTTTATCGTTTCTTTTTTAAATATTTTAACGATCTCTTTTTTCATTCATTCTTTTTTTTCTTCTCATTCTCGGGACTTTTTTTTCTTTCATTCGTTTCACTTTTCGATCATTGAAAATTTTCAATCTCTTCAAAAGAAAAAGAGAGGGAGGGAGAGAGAGAAAGAGAAAAAAATGCCCGGTTTAAACGCAATGAATTGTTTACAGTTTAAAATTTTAGCTTCAAAATTAGCTAATGTTTTTCAAATTGGTGAAAATTTTGCAATAGAAAATTATTCTTTTTTTATTTATATTTGCTTAAGGAGAATTGGCTAATATAATTAAATCAAATTAAATTAATGAAGTAAACATGGAGAAACGAAGAGAAAAAGTTTTATTTCATTAAAATTAAAAATATCTTATAAACTATAAAATATAAAATAAACGCTTTTTAATAATTCAACTTAATCTATTAGAAAAATTTATTTTGCGCATTAGCTTCACACATTATTATCATATCACATATGAATCCACTCTAATCTCTCCGCTAAACACGATATGCTATTCTTATCCGATCGATCGATTGATTGGTCAGTCGATCAGTTCCCTTTCCTTTTCACACTTCCGCATATTTACTACTGCAAACTTTATCACAAATTAACATTTATGATGGTACTAAAATGTAGAAAATGCAATAGAATTACACTCATAAAATTTAATTTCCGTCCTCTTTTTCATCATTTATTTTATTTCAGTTCTTTTTTTCACTCTGCCACATATCATAACATTAATTTTTTAAATAAGTAAATTTTTTTTTTCGAACAAGAAAAATTGAATTATAAAAGTTCCGGAAATCATATGCGAAGGATCAGATTGGAAAATCTTTCAATGCCAATAATTTTGATTATATATATATGCTGATAATTTTGATTAAAATTTCCCATCCTGTTCTGTCAAATGCTAATTTCGTTAAAAGAGAAGAATACAATCTCTAAGTTATTTATTTCTTACTAAATTAACTTTTTCTCTTATTTTGTTTAATTTCTTCCATATTTTTATCTCATTATAGTGATTCATTCCATTCTCTCATGCTTATCAATCTGATAATGTATATATGCTGATAATTTTGACTGTATATATATGCTGATAATTTTGACTATATATTATTATGCTGATAAGAATTATATATATGCTGATAATTTTGATTATACATATGCTGATAATTTTGATTATATATATGCTGATAATTTTGATTATACATATGCTGATAATTTTGATTATATATATGCTGATAACAAGAATTCTGAATTAATTTCTTTGAAGTAAAAATGCAAATTTTTTGATTTTTAGCGAAAATTGCAGTAAGTGTAATCAGCAAAAGTGCTTATTACAAATAGCATTAACGTTATTTGCAAAATTCATTTAAGCAATAAGCCATCCAATCACTTTATCACTTCAAATTTATCACTCAATTTATAAATGTATACAATTAAAAAATTGTTATTCCTTTTCGAATCTTTCTTTTCTCATATTTTTTGTCTTAACACATTTATACCATATGTCACTTAACATATCTTGACATCTCTATCGAATAATTAATTATAGAACGATTAATGACGAATGAATTTAGATTATGCGAATGATTATCTCCGCTTATTTCATTGTTTTATCAACTGTTTGCCATGGAAAAAGCATTAGCAATATGCCATTAGCATCATATAATTTAAAGGTAAATCATTTGAAAATGTTAATTAATTTCAAAATGATAAATAATCAATTTATCAATCAGTTTAAGAAATTCAAATTTGTATATTCCCATTAAATTATACAAAAATAATAATTAAAATCATTATTTTAGAATGTTTAAAATATAAAGTTTAAATTAAATGGCATTAGCATCAAAAGTTAATTTTTGAATAGATTAAATTTTTCTTCAAATAATTGAAAATAAAGAGTAAACAAAAGAAAAAAAGAAAAAACATAAATAATAGAAAAAAATTTTTTTTTTTGCTAAAAATTTACTATAATATTTTAAATTATATACGAATTGGAAGCATTTGTTAGAGGAAGCATTTCCTATTACAATAATTATCAGGCTTGTTGTTATTGGTGCTGCTATTGTAAATCGTTAAGCATCTGTTCCTCTTCGTTTTTTTTTCTTTCTTTCTTCATTTAAAAGAATATTTGAGCGAAATGTGCTAACGCAAAAACAATGAATAATTAATTATTATCTTTTTGACTGAGGAAAGTTTGTTCTTTGCTTGCTTGAAAGTAATCTTATATATTTATTCGATTATTCGTGTATAAAGATGATTTTAAATTTTAACTTTAATTGATGAAAAAAGGAAAAAATGAATTTTTCATTTATAATAAATGAATTTATTTTTAATTTTTATAAAAATTTTTTAATGAAAATTCATTTACATTCGTAAATTTGAATTATTAAATTGAATGAAATTGAAGTAATTCTTAATTTCTATCAGAGAAGCTTTTCTCTTCTTGCTATTCTTGCAAATATGCTTATTTAAATAAATTCTTCATATTCAGACGAAAATTGCTTTATTTTGGAGAGACAATATAGATTGATAAGATTTTAGAGATAATGAATAGAAAGCTAGAGAATAAAAAGAAATGATAATTATATTTTCAGAGATGACATAGGATGATAAAATCAGAGAGAGATGATGATAGTGATTCTGATCATGAGGTGAAGGTTACCAATAAAAAGATTGCATCAAAGATCGATTAGATTAATGGAGGGGAAATTCAACGGATGCGAAGAATAGAGGGAGAGAGAAAGGGTATGAGAAAGAGGATGAAGTGGTTTGACGATAATAATTACCTTGAAACTTACTTGAAACTCTTATCTGTATTATATGTTATTTCTCTATTGATTATTATAATACTAGCAAATACTGTCACAAGTAAGCAAAATTCGATTAATAAACTTTAACTTAGCATATCACATTTGATGTGTAAACATTTTGTTGATATTTTGAAAAAGATAACTTTTGAAAATTTTACCAGCAAGCTGATAAGTAAAATGATGATAAGTATAAGTGATAAGGTAAGCGTGCTGCTCGGAAAAGAGAAATTAAACGAACCATGAATACTGATAATACTGATAAAGTTGTATTGATTAAAGATGGTTATTATACAAGATCCATCCAGGATATCGGTTCCTAGAGACTAGTTAATAAATCATTTTGTTTCAGCTTTATTGCCGGAATGGTCAGTCGCACATTCCGGAAACTCGAGTTCCCTCTTTATGTCCGTCATCCAGTACTTCCTGTGGTTATTTCGAATTTGAAAAAATATTCTTACCGGGAAATGAAGAAAAACCGTTAGGGATCTATGAATGTATCGATTCCAGTATTCTAATGCCTGATAATGGTGATGATGATGAGATAAGACAGGTTTGCATATTGTTTATTTAGCTTTCAGGAAACCTGATCCTTTTTTATATGCAACATAGAAAATATAGTAAATTCAAGAAATACAGTGATAAAAAATTAGTACTGATAATTAGATCAGTACTAATCAATACTAAAACATAATATTATTTATAAACATTACTTTATCTTGAAATTACCTTGAAACTAACTTGTACTCTAAACTGTATTATATATTATTCTTTATTAATGCAATAATCACGTTACACAATTTCCATGACCTGATAGTAATTCAGATTTATTAATTTCGATTTGATTCAAATTTAAGTATAGTAATTTTTAAACAAGATTAATCCATTCATATATGTGAGAGTAATTGGAATCTTTGAAAAAATCAAGAAAGCATTATCAATACTGTTGAATAGAGTTATGATACGATAAATTAAAAAAGTACAAAAACATAGTTTAAAAATTCATGTTTAAAATTAAAAGTAATCATTATGATTTGATAATATGACAGAATAAAAGGTAATAATGCTTTATAAAAAATAAATTATTAAATGTTTGATTAAAATATAAAATTTAAATTTCAAATTTAAAACTTACGCATAATAAAAAATATACGAAATAAGTTATTTATTTCAGTTACTATTTTCGAAATATTGCGATGATCGAGCACGTTGTCGAGAAATAACGCTTTCATCATTCAATCCCAAATTTATTCAATATTTAATGAAACAAAATATTGATAAATATTATAATAGAAAAGATGATAATGATAAATTACAACGATTATCGACAAGACGAATAAAATTTTGTTGCGCTATCAATGATTATCTTCTTCAAAAAATCATACATTCTGGTGATTATGTTCTTCGTAAGTTTCTTACTTTCATAAGTTTTTATCTCTTTTTACTATTTTTTTCTATTTTATCTTTTTGTTTATAATAAATTTTTTTTTTTTGAATGAATGAATTTGGAAATTTTTTCATTAAAATTCTAAGCAAATTAATTAAACAAATTAAATTTCTATTCATTTTAACTAAATTATTTAATATTTCTTTAAATTATCATTGGGCTAATTAGAAAATAAATTATTTACCTATTACTATTCCTCAATAATATCAGTTAAATTTTACTGTAAATCAGGTAAACAAGAAGAAATTTTTTTTTGCAAAGAAGAAAATAATACTAAACTTTTCAGTTTATTCCTACTTAATGTGTTTTTACTTAATTAATTAACCAAATTTACAGCTACATTGGCACCTTCTCAACCAGTCATCTGTTACAATATTCACTGTCAAGGTGCACCGATCGGTTGTCTCTCTTATTTGGAATTCAACCGGACACAACAACCGGTAGAAGAAAACGAAGAAGAAGATGATATCATTGTACAACCTATGCATATCAATTATGAGGATTACACGATGATTTCACCTCAAGTATTTTTTTTTATTTAAAATATGTGAGAAAATTTATTTAAATTTTTTATTTAAACTTATTTAAAATTAAAATTAAAAATTAATTTAAAATATATGAGAAAAGAAAATGAAATGAAGAATATAAATTTTTTAATTTTATTCATATAACCAATTCTTCATAAGATTTAAATTTGTATTGATGTATTAATATAATATAGTGATATAAAGATACAATGGTATGATGCACTGATATAATGATATAGTGATATGATGTACTGATATAGTGTATGATGAACTGATATAGTGTGATATGATGTATTGATATGATAATATAGTGTATGATATACTGATATAGTGATATGATGAACTGATATAGTGATATGATGAACTGATATAATGACTTTTTTTGGGTTTATTTCTTTGGTTTATTTCTTTTTATCACATGTGATATTTTAATATATGCGAAGAAAGTTAACTTATTAATTTCAGCCAATCAGAAATAAGTATATGATAAAGCATACCATCGAATATCACTGTGTCTATCGACATTTCAACGATGAAATATATCGATATTGTTTACTGATAAATGATCAGCCATCGAATGATAATCATTGCTTTGATGGTGATGGCTATCAGATATGCTGTTGCTTTCTTGACAGAGGTGCTTAACATCTATTAATTGATTATTTTTAAATCATTTAATTTAAACATATACTACATCAGTTAAGATTTTCAAAATTGTATTTGCAATTTATTTAAAATATGTAATTTCTTTCTAGGAGCTCGAACTTGTGATCCATTATCATCAGGACTGATAACAACATCAACGGAAATTTCTGAAATTATCCAAAATCAATCATCAACATCTCTTCAAGCTTATAATACAAATATTAAAAATAAGATTCGTACAAGGTTTTTATTATTTTAAAAATTAAAATTTTTATTTCTTCCTCCCACTGAATTTATAATAATAATTATAATAAAGAAATTATGATGAATTATAATGCAGATTTTAATCTTTGAATTATAATAAAAATTATAATAAAGATTTTAAATTTTTAAAATTAAAATTTAAAAATGTTTTGTTTAAAAACAACGAAACATGCGTTCACTCATGCAAATTCGATAAATTAAAGAACGATGTTAATTACTACGTATAATTTTAATAGCCTATCATTTGCTCGTCATTATCTAATAGCTGAATAATCAGTAGATTAAGCGAATTGATTATTCAGTGAATAGGTAAATAAAAATTCTGAAATGATTGATTAAACATTTTTCATGACATTATAAATTAGGAGAAAAATAAAACGCAATAAACTCATTTCAAATTTGTTTATCATTTTAACAATCATAAATGATAACGAAAAGTGATTAATTGCTCTTATAATTACAAATAATTCGATTAAATGTAATTTTACAAAAATATTTTATAGGAAAAGGAATAAAAATGATGTAAAGAATTTGCTAATTTAATATATTATATTATTCATTTTGCTTATTTTATCACTAATCAATATTATTATTATTCCAGTATACTTTCATTAACATTGCAAATTTAGATGTCATATCGTTAATGAGATATCATCAGAATTTGAAATTTCACGGAATCGAAAACGTCGGAAAAAACTTCTCTGTGAAACAAACGCTATCAATGCATCAAATACACTTTGTTTTTGCTACATTTTATTATTGATTACTTGTTATTTACCTGATAACTATTTCGGTATATTTATTATTTAATAAATTTTTATTAATTTTTAATCCTGAAAAACTGAAATAGCAAAAAGGATGGAAACAATTGATTATTATCGGTTTAAGTATTTTGTGAAACATTGTTGAAAAGCATAGAATTTGGAATGAAATAGTATCAGTTGGTAAACAGGTAGACAACCTAAGTTCAAATAATTATTATTAATAATGCTAAAAAAACATTTGTTAATAGAAGTGATAAGTAATTTAACTATTTTTAATTAATAATATGGGTGAAAATATGGGTTTAATTAAAAATAATTAAATTCTAAAATAATAGAAAAATTAGAAATTAGAGCGCTACATTCATAATTACTCTTGATGAAATGAATCCAGTGGTCAATGGTTTTTTTCTCTCGGGAAGTGCGGGGGAACGGGAAGAGGAAGAAATTACATCAAGAATACAGTGAAATATAATTTATTTCTAATTACCACTACTACATAATAATACATTTAATATATCTTATTGCAATTTTTTTCTCACTAAAATCATAAATTAATTAGTTAAAATAAACTTTAATTATTGAAAAAAAATTATTGATTTTCCAATTGTTTACTATTTTCTCGAAGTTAAAAATGATTTTTAAAAACGCATAAACATATTGTTCCATGAAATTTATTGCTTGCAAATCGATTGTGACAGTTTTCCGCATATTTTCCAACTTTCATTTCATAGTTTTTTTTTTTAAATAAACTTTTCAGAAAAGATATTTGATAATTTGATACTTTTTAAAAAAAATTAATCATTTAACTGATTGCATAATTCTTTATTAACTTGCAAAAATATTTTGATGCTACTGTTCACTCCTTTTTACGTGTTAAAAAAAATGAAAGTAAATAATTACTTTCATTTCTTTATTTATACATATCAGTAAATATTCGGAAAAAGTAATTCGACTAATTTAATTTTACAATTTCTATAAAATCAGATCTACGAGTAATTTCCGGTAATCTCTAAAAATCAATACTGTAACAAGTAAAAAGGTTTATGATAAGACTTTATTCATCTGATAATGGTACTTTACATAGATGATAGTTATAGGTAGGAAACTGTTTATCACAATCTTTAATTAGTGCTAACTCCATGTCCTTTATCATATGATATCTCAATTGCTATTGTATGTGCTTCATGTTTCTTCATGTAATATTTCCAATATGATTAACAACAAATAATTCTAATTTTCCCATCAGTTTTTTTTTCCTTCAAATATTCACCGTTGTTTTACCGTTGATTTTCTCACGTATGTCTAGAAAAATCATCATTATCGATTTTTTTTGTATGTTTAGACGATTTTTGTAAACATACCACCCAGTGAATGATGTATGTATAGATTAGATTAATCGATATTCAATAGTTATCTATCTATCTCTATTACTTTTACGATATTCAGCATAACTGTTTATCTCTAAGTTATATTCAAATAACTATCTTGTAATGTTAAATTAAAAAAAGAAACTTTCTCAGTATAAACGAACTTTTAGTACATATCGATTGTGCAAACATTCAGAATAAAACAAACATTCACAACAATTGTGTAAATGTTATGAAATCAAGCATAGTGCAAAAATAAATTGATTAGCTTGATTTTAAGATTTTATCTGAGATTAAATTTATATCTGCTACTGTGAATTGTTTATTCAACTTCTTGCTCATTTAAATTTTCATACTTATAATTTAACTTTCAAGTAATAATTTGAAACAATGCTCATAATTTTTACTGCTGACAGATATTAGCAAATGTTCATTGCTTGATACAGTGAATTTTTTGCGTCTTTTTTACATATGTTTATTTCAATTAAGTCTATATGTATGATATAAAACATGCAAAACTCTTAACTTGATCTTAGATCTTTGAATATACTATATTTGATTGTAAAATATTCGGTTGCTCTAAGCTGGCTTCATTCATCCTGGCATAAATTTTTTCGATGCTTTAACTCGGACAAACAACAAGATGTGCGATCAACAATACAACGCCCCTCGGGAAATAACACTACAACTTCAACTTCGACAGTTTAAATATTCCACTCATTTTATGATTTTCTTCTTAACTGAAAGAGCAAAAAGATGAAATTGAAACGTAAAATTAACAGATGTGTAGGTGAGGAAAATTTAACTTTTTCTTCAATCACGAGATTAATAAGATCAACGAAAAAAGATGATTTCGTGAATCATTATTTGATAAATTCATTATATTCTCAAAAAATAGTTCGAGATATAATTGCTTTTCTACAATATGCTTATTCCTGTCTGCTATTCATTAGTATAATGGGTGGTGAATATCACCAACAAACCAAAAAAAAAGAAAATTCTTAGCTCCAGAATTAATAAATTGAAAAATGATAAAAACATTAGGGAAATCGTAATTCTGTTTTAATTAAAGAGAAATTATGAGAAACTGTTCGTTATAGAAAGCGATTAAAGCCATGATCAGGAACTTACTTCAGGAAATTAATTCTTATTGACAATTTGCTACATGTATTATTCAAAAATGTATTCAAACAAGTGGGCATACAATTGTTTCTTCCGCATTATTGCTTCACACAGTTTGTGGAAATACTAGCTAGGAGAGAAAGTGATTGATAAAATCCACTTTTTTCGAAAAGGTATGTTGCACAACTTGGAAATGTATAGAACGTATTATCAACCATCGATATGGACCAGAATAAGTTTTAAAAAGTCATAATAAAAAAAAGGAAGCATTACATTGTTTATTCAACTGCTTTATAAGAAAACAGGATACAGAAACGTGAAAAAATCGATCAATTCCAATTGTTTCAAAAAAGTAAATCTTTTTTACATTTTGTTACAGAAAAAAAGAGAGAGAAAGAAAGGATGAGTGAATTACGTTAATATTCAATTTACACTGTAAAAAATTCTACACTTGGAAACTTGGAACATTCCTCCAAAAGCAAAACTTCACGAAATCAATTAAAAAGGATAACTGACTGCTTTCACTATTCAAAATTAATCAGCACTTTAAGAAGTTCAGACCATAGTACACTCTGTAATCAGGAAAATGTCTATTGATAAGCAATTTACATAATTAGGAACTATGGTAAGTTGATGGTAAAAATGTTCTCGAACGCAGGAAAATAGGAAATAATCAAGTAAATGTGCAAAATTTGCATTTGATATAAGAAAACATGTTTTAAATGAAGGTTTTAAATGAAGAAAACTTTCATTGTTTTCAAGTCTAAATGCAAACTCCGCTCACTCAAAACCTTCAACAACTACAACCACTTGATGGATGTGTTGTTTCTCGATGATCCAGGCGGATCTGGTCTGGAAATTCCGGAAAATCTTGTACATCTTGCGCTTCGCGCTTTAAAGCATCACGAGCGATTTCAATAAATGCTTGTTCTACGTTCACGGCTTCCTTAGCCGATACCTGAAATATGATAACAATTCACTTCACGTAGATAAAGGAGACTCGTAAATAGGAGGATTCCAATAATGATAAACTCCACACAAAAAGGCAGAATTTGATGCTACGATCTTAGATAATTTTGAGACCTTTAAATTTTACTAGTCTCAAAATCCAGAGAAGACGATTTTAAGCGATCGAGACTAATATTATTAACCGCAGAGCAGATAAAAATCAGCAATCAATCAATAGGAAAGAAAACTTCAGCTTCAACTCTTATCAAATCATATGAAAGGATTCTCGACTCCTCACTCTACAACAGATCACTGAATGTCTAACCTCATAATACTTGATATTGTTTTTTGTTTGACACCACGCTTGGGCTCTTTTGGCACCAACGGCACGTTTAGCTTCTAGATCAATTTTATTACCCAGTAGTACGAATGGAAAATGTTCTGGATCACGAGGACTGAAAACCAAATAAAATAACTCCATATTTGATTCTTAATACATTATTCAATATTTTGCTCGTCAGTATGGTCACAAAAATAAATCTTACACTGCCCATACGAAATAACGTTTGAAAATCAGCACATATCTCATTAAAATCTCATCTTGATATCACGAATAAGATACCAAAAAAATTTTATATGCCTAAAAGACGTATATTCAACTTCAATGGGATCTTGCAACATGAAGTTATAAATCTTGCCTTTCTTTAAATTAAATTCATTTGATTTAGACAAGTTGCAGCAAAAAGTTCATATATTCAGTATATCCTTATTAATTTTATAGCAAACATATTTCTAAGCTACATCCAACACAAATGCATCAAACTCTTCAAATACACTTGGAAAATAATATACGATGTTAAAGTTTGAAAACACATTAGGAACAAACCTTGCTTGAATCAAAAATTCGTCTCTCCATGATTCAAGACTTCTAAAAGAACTGGCATTAGTGATATCATAAGTAAGCACGCAACAATCTGCACCTCTATAAAAGGCGACACCCAACGATTGAAAACGTTCTTGTCCAGCTGTATCCCAAATCTTAAAAAACAATTTCCAGTACTACAACTTTAATTCAAATCTATTCATAACTTCCGAATTTACAAATCAAAAATTTAGTTTCTATATTCTATACAAAACTGGTGATCTGTAACTTGAAATTGGAAGTATTAATAAGTAATAAAAATGATATAATAGAAAGATACCGCCCAAATGATGCCATTTTGTATGCATAAAAATGTCCTTAAAAACATACCGACATATTTAAGTAACATTAAGCTTTGACGGTCTAGCACTACGTCATTTATAAACGAGTGAAACAAAGTAACACAAACATTACAATAAATTTAGAACCACCCAAACAATTAACATCTTTATGAAGTGAAAGACCCATGATCGTACTTTGGAATTCAGATTTCAAATTGAAGAATAAACAAACCTGCATGGTAACAGTTCGATCACCAACTGATATATCTTTCGTCAAGAAATCGGCACCAATGGTCGCTTTATACTGATTACTGAATTTTTTGTTTACATATTGGTTCATCAATGATGTTTTGCCAACACCCGAATCACCTAATATAATTACTTTGAGGAGGGCTTTTTTGCGACCACTGCCTGCTGTTGACATTGTGGTGAATTCAAGTAAACACACTGAAATATCTGTATACTAATAAAAAAGTTTATATCAAATTTTTAAACAACAAGACGTATTTTAAGTGAAGCTGATAAATGTTAAGCAAACTCTTGTCATAAAGCTCAAGTTTGTCTTCTACTTGCGAATTCCAAAAATCATACATTCCCTTTACGTTATTCAATGATCACTCAAAGTTTGAAATTACAAAGTTCCGATAAAATATTTTTTAGGAAAATGAAAAAAGCAATTTTTCCTAAGATAAAAATCATAAAACTGAATCGTATGATAAAGAACTGAAATTACATGTATGTAGATCTATAACAAACTGAATCAATATAAATTCCGTTACAAAAAAAACATGCAAACTTAAAAAATTTCACTACTTCATCAACTGATGAATATGAGCTACCAGACATACATTATTAGATTCTTATTTCATGTTTTCTCCTGCCTTAAAAAAATGTCATATAATACAGCATATAATACATGCTCTATATAATACAGCATAAACCAGCAAACATAAATGATCTTAATTTCCAACATTTTATATATATTTCATTCCTAAATGGCCATCCCTGCACAAATTTGTGCTTAAAATATTTTTTGTGCTCGTCGCATTGCTTTATTTTGCTCACAGAACAACCTCAACATCTAAAAGCCTGAAATAAACCAGAAATATGACGCATACTCGATAAGCAAATACAAGTTAGAAACATATCGTTTACTACACTTAGAACAGAAAGTAATGAAGGATACCTTACTCCTTTTCATTCCTAACAAGCAACATAGCAGAAAACCATTTTATCCTTACAAATAAAACTCAAAGCAAAGTAGCATTCACAGATTCAATTGCTCGCACCCAAAATAATACCAAGACATATTTGCGAAAATTCCGTAATTATTTTTCGTACTCCTGAAATTTATGTTTGATGAAATTGTTGCAGTTTCAAGTAAATTCACCGCACAAACTAAACGATAAACAAAATCCATTGAATAGAAAATTTCAGTGACAACCAAAAGAAGTATTCATAATGGACGTGGAAAAAAAGGACTTGAAAAGATCAGAAAATCCGACAAAGCTTGGATAAATTTTTATTTGATAAAACAATGGACTTTCATTTTCATTCTGAAAAATTGATTAAGAAGTAATAATAAAGCTAATTAAGTCGTTTTACTTCTTAAAACTACACGTATTCAGAGTCATCAGCAAGCGCGAAAATATCAGTTTCATGAGTTTTATTGTTTAGATTCCTTCGTCACAGTTATAACTACTTCAAAGTATGACCTAATCGAAATAATTAACAAAGCAAAAACATAACAGTAATTCAATTTAGTAATTACACATGGCGTCCCTAATATCCAAAATTTTCAATCCAGAAAAGTTTAATAGATCAATGCTAAAATTTCTACAAGTATAGCTAAGTACAGTTAAATGATAGAGAAAAAAGGTAACAGGAAAATAACTGGATAGTCAACGAAAATAACAAGAATAATTCCACTGTAACTGAGCAAGAATTTATGCTTTGTTAATTCATAAAGGGAATTTTGATATGTCAAAATTTCTTGTTATAATGAATCTTTAAAATAGCATTTAATAGATAACAAAGATAACTTCATCTACTAACGACAGCTAAAACTTATTTGTTTAATTTATAATTTTAATTCTACACAACTGGTAAAGGAGGAAAATCAAAAAACTAACAAAAAAAAAAGATGTCGAAACATGGTGAATCTTTCTTTATAAACAAATTGAAAAAAAAGGATGGTACCGAATAATACCCTTTTGGCTTATTTTAAACGACGATATGACAATTGTGTGAATTATAATAGCCAATGAATATGGAACGAACAACAGCTGAATGAACAAACAGATGGATGAATAATAGTACGGGAGACACAGCGACTTAATGCTATCTGATAGATTTCTGCAATAGAAAGTTCTTGTTTCAATCTTTTAGGTAATTGAAACAAAAAAAAAAGTTCGGAAATAGATACTGATGAACCTTAATTCTAAATAAACTGATTGGCAAATGTCCAGAAAAAATCTGAATTTAGAGTAGTAAATAGCTCACGTAATCTTTGATCTCCACAGCAAAGTGTCACGCAATAAGCTCTAAGAAAACAAGGACCAATAAAAAACAGTTCTTTTTCCAGTATAAGTAATTTTAAAATGGTTTGAAAGGGGAACAAATTTCTTAAAATTATATGGATTCAACATAATCTCTAAGATTTATTTACAGTTACGTAAGAAATGCAATTGAAAGGAATTCGGAATACAGTTGGAAAAATGAAGTGAAATGAGACACCTGACATGTATGAGATGGACAGAGTCTTGGAAATCATCACTATGTACGAGAATATATATATGAATATAAAAGATGCTATGCAGCTAATATGTTTCTCAGTTAATGAGATTTCACTTGATGTTAAGACATGTTGTAAATATTTTCGCAGCGGGAAAACATCATTATTTGTAACTAATAACAAAGTTTCGAACCACCTATGCTAAACTGAACTGACCATATCCCCCTCTCATCTTTCCTTCATCCCTGAGCTATCATACACCGTACTCCGGTGTTCGGCATAGGAAACGAAATATACCAACTAATGCAGCACAAATGCGATCAACGATGGTTCAAACATCCCCCCTCGTGTAATGATAAAATTTAACTGTTGAACTTCTCAGCGGTTAGTGATCTGAAAATTTTTATGCCATAAGGATGAAGAGAATATGAAATTCATGAATTTCTCAAGTTTTATAAAACCGCAACTCGAAATATTATCTGTTAGAGCTGTGATAATACGTTAAAAGTTTTTCGTGGACTCTGTTTGTTTTTCTAACATTTCATTTTAGTACTACAGGGATTCTGATCTGATTGCTGCAGAACTTCTTTATAACTCTATTTCAACTTCAACTTCTTTTACAAAGCTATTCTTTAGATTGCTACTGTGAGTGCATATTTTCACTGCCTTGAAATATATGTAGTGGGTTGATAAAATGAAAAATGAAGCTTAATAGTCGCTTCAAAGGATAATTTAACTTGTTAAGCGACATTTAAATTGTCATTTGTGAACAAAAAACTTTATGTTGTTAAGAAAAGTCCATGTAAAATGGAATTACACATGAAATTAGTTGAACAAGATAGACAAAATAAATTTTAAAAAAGTAAAGTAATTCCATTCCAATCACAGTGAAATAATTAGTAAGAACACTATGTGGGGAATACAAGACGAAATGATAGTAGATGATAAGACGAATTTCAAGGCAGCAATGTAGTGACTATCAAAGAATATAATTGAATTGAAAAATATATAAAATTAAAAGTAAAAGCGGTGATGAAATTAATAGAGGAACAGAACCATATTTTCTATAAATTATCATGCATACATTTTCTATAAATTATCATAAATAAAAATAAGAAAGCTATAGTAAATGAAAACATAAAATTTCTGAATATTCAGAGGAAGAATCTACTGCTCTAAACCACAGTCGTCAAACTTGGAACTTTGGATTTTTTTTCTCCCAGAAAAGTTAGGAAGAAAACCATTTTAATTAAGGAGGAAATTTTAAACATTTGAAATGAAACCAAGCCATTTTAGACAAGACAGGAAAAAAAATCAGAATGAGAATAACAAATTATTCATAAAAATTATTTACTCAGCAATCGAGATATTCTTATAGTGAAATACTTCATTATAATAAGTGAGCAAAATCTTCATCCATAACTTTATATTTCCTAATTTCACCTAGTAATACTTGCAATACTGTGTAAATTCTGCTTCGTGAACACTCGTAAAGCACCTGTTTTCAAATTTTTCAAAATAAATGGCATTAAATAATAATAAAAACATTACATGGTGACTGATTTTGAACTTTAATACAACAACAACATTTTTTTTTAATTAATATGTTATTGCTGAAACAAAACTTTATTTCTGCTCCTCCTTGCATTGGTCCGGTACAGGATCTAACGCATCGCAAAGATTCTTTTTCAGATCGTAAAATGCATCACTTGAACGTGTTCCATTAATCATAATCCAAGGGACGAAATTCAGCGGCGGTTGCAAACGCCCTGTTTCTACACCTGCTTTTGCCAGAAGTCTTCTTCCTTCTTCTCCTTCAGCACATCTTAGGATGCTGAAATACTCAGACGATAATAATATATTGATATAGGCAGGGAAATTTTCAAGACTAAAAAAAAAAGAATTGTGAATACGTTAACAGCAGGAGACTAATCACTAGGTGATTTTACGTAACTTATACCTTTCCAGCAACAAGAAAGAATGTACTCGCGCTTTACACAAATGACCAAATCAGCATTACGGAAGACAAACATGCTCTCAATCAGATATGAAAATACTGATTTGCGCTAGCGCTAAAAATCAAATTTTCAACTCGTTATCTTCTGCTGAAATTAACCTTTTATTAGGCACGAGAAGTTTCGATAAGCATTTTAATCCGGCTGAACGAAGATCACGCTTCCCTTGAATACACGATATTACTGGAACGTATAAATGCGGATTCTTAACCATTTCAATTACGCAGTTCATAAGCTGATTCAATTCGCATTCTGACGGTCCATGTTGACATTCACAACTAAATTAATAAGTGTTGTAAGATTTTATAAGGTTTATGTTATAAGATTTTTCAATAAAATAATCATTTAGTACATATTAACTTACTCATTTACTACTCACTTTCTCAAATATCTTCTTATACAACAAATATTCTTTTTATTAATGTCACATTCAGCACAAATAGATAAATCTTCTCAAGTAAAAAATTATACACAAAAAACTAAAACAGTAAAACTGAAATTGCTGTCATTAGCAAAGTTGAATCAGCTAACATATGACCAATATATATAATGCATATATTGACGACATCACAATTAAAAACTACTTTGAAATTACCTATAGTCATTACCAATCGGATCACATTTTGCTTTACCGAAAGGCACAATTTTAATCGAAATCCTATTTGTTACGGACAATTCTTGCCATGTCGGTAAAAGTTGTCGATGAACAAAACGCGAAGTATCCGGACATTGTGCTTCTATATATGCTGCTAAATTTACTACGTTGTCGGGGACTTCTGATGGTTTTAGCTGAAAGAGAAAATTTTTGTTTTAGAAATTCCAAACTAATTGGAAATAATTTATGATCAGATTCACTTCTCCGAATATGAATACTTTATCTATTGCGGTAAAGGAAATTTTTTTCCAAATGCTGATTATTCTGAGTAAATGAAAGGTGACGCTGCTGGGATTTGTCGAGAATTTTCTCGAAACTAGATTTCAATTATAAATGTCTACTTCTAATCTTTACGAAGATTAGAACATCATGAGAAACTAACAGTATGATTTTCTTGTGTCTCTTTTGGGGCGCTATTTGATACAAGACATTCATGACTGTTGTAATATTTCTTGTGGATTGTCCCTAGCTTTGCTTGGTGATAAGGCCGGGACGCTACAATCATGGCTGTGTTATGAGGCCAATTCTCATACATCCATGTCCCAGATCTCCTCATCTTAGTAAAAAACTCCGCGGGTTGTTGTTGTTGTTCGGATTTGGGGTGTTGTTGTTGTCCAGGTTGTTTATTGCTGTATACTAAACTGTCCATTTCGTATTTCAACACTCAGACCAGAGGATTCAGTTTTGTCAGTGATTCCCGAAAGCAAGTCACGACAACAGGATTCATTAAATATCTTCATATCTCTAATCAAATCAAGTATACATTTGAAATTCATGATATGTTTCAGCAATTTGCTAGAAAAAGATGAAAGAAAAAAGGGGAGAACTTATTCCATACTCGGAACGACTGTACCTCAAGAAATAGAAATCAAAAAGCTACATTCAACGTGACGTGTCGTATCGTCTATGAATGATCTCTTTAGAAAAATAAAAAAATACTGATAACCTCATATTCCCTCAACATTCCTTTCAGCTGGATTGATTTTCCTTCAACTAAAGCATTCCTATTATTTACAAAGCTTGATTCAGAATACACTTCTTTATACTCATCTAGCTTTCAGAAACTTTGTTGGAATTCCTTTCTTCACCAATCCTACCTTCTTCTATGCAAAAATTCTAATATTTCTTCAGAACTCGTTCAAATTTTTAATATAACTACTCAAACTACCATAGATTTGAATATGAAGGGTGGAATTGATACAGATGATATGTGTAATGTATAAAATGAATAATTTCCTCCAACAGCAATACAGAATATCCTTTAATCAGTTTTAAGCAAAATAATGCTAATTAATGAATAGATATATTGATGACAGCTATATTTATGTACGCTTAAAGTGTCAGAAAATTGGTTCTTAAAAAGATGAAAACGATAAGAGCTTTTATAATTTTCTAGAAATTTTCATAAAAATTAAAATTTAGATGCATGTATATCCATAAAACCGTTTGCATTTATTCCAAACAGAAACAATGATTAAAAAAACCACAATAATTACACAATTATACTAACTTATTTAATTAGACGAAAATAATAGTATCAGGGAAGTATCAGAAAAAAGAAAAATAGTAATAGTCACTGCGTATTATTAATAATATTATCATTTGCACATTATTGTCATTAATAAGGTTACTTTCGCGAATGGGAAGTAACTACCGAAACTTAAGGTAATTTCTACCTTAGCAATAAACAAATTGAAGCAGCCAATTACGGTTATGATTTTCTTGCACATTAATTTCAAATATAAAGTACCAGTCATAAAAAAACCTGACATACTTTTAATGAATCTCAGTGGTACTTTCCTCACGAAAGGTCAAGCACACTGAGAACCTTACCATACTTTTTTCTTCAAGTCTAATGCACATCCGCTTTCCTTACTTATCGTCTGCAAAAAACATAAAGAAATCTTGTATACATATATTTCAAAAATAAAATACTCAGCACAGTTGTTGTTGTTCAGACAAACGAAATTGCTTTGCATAATTTTTGATCATTGTTAATTTTAATTAGCTTGTCATATGATACTCCTTACCTGGTTAATTTGTTAATTAGTGATAATCTCAAAAACAATTATCATCAAACAGATCCTCTCTCTCTCTGAAAAAACTATCCATATATGTGATTGTCTATTGTAGATCTACATATTATTGATTTATTCCACGTATGTTCAGACGATCTTTATTGACTTTTATCTCATATACTCTATACGATTGTCATTCACTTTAAATCACTCTTTATCCATATACAGCCTCAGTGTATAGAGTGTAGTATCGATGTTAAACCCATTCCCCGAACGAGACATCTCAATGAATCAGTCCGAGAATTCCGTCTGCCAGTATTACAATTTCTCAGTGTAAGAGTCCGTAAAGCTTGAATCTGCTCTCCCGAAGCAGAGAATGTCTTACGAAATCTTTTATCGTCCTTTTTCGAAGTAAAAAAATGAAATTCTATTCAACGAGCTTTCCTTGGCTGACGTTACTTTGTAAGTAATTATAGGGGCTTCCGCAATTCATTTGTCCTATTCGATTAAAAAGTATACCGATGATGTGAGTAAAGTACAAAAAAATCTATTTTGTGTAATATGGAAGTAACACGGAAAATACCATCGAATCTAATTTCAGTTAAAAACTATCAACTACAGTTAAATTTGCGGATGATTTAAAAGCATAAAAAAAAGCCATTTTAAAGAATAGTTAATAAGCGGGATCTACATGGTACTGACCAAGAGTGTTTGTGTGAGACCAATGCAAAACCAAAACCAAACCATTTTTACTAGTTTCCTGTGATAATTACATAATATCGAATCCTATCGTATTTATTTTGGGATCCATGCCAATATCACAATAAGGATTCTAAAAGAGAATTACAAGATTATTAAATAACTTAATTAGATCTATTTACCTAACAAGTGAATCTTGATGTTCCGTTTACTACTGATAAAATGAACTTATCATCATCATCGAGATTTATCGATTTAATTCCTTTAATGCCTTTGTTAAAGATCATGTTTGTATCTTCTTTCAGGAAATTGTAAATTTCCCAAACTTCTGCTTAATATACTGTTTAATTCATACTTTATTCTTTTTGGAGGACTAGATTTGAATATTTCAATTATTGCTTCTACGATTAACATATTGTATGAAATTAGACTCTGCAGCAGCAGTTATAATAATCATATGAAAACCAACGCAGTTTGAATATTATTAAGAGCTATTTCGATGTGCTGTGTGTAATTTACGGTTATTGAAAGACATGCAATAGTGCTATAAAGTGCTTTCAAAAAATGAGACATAATAAAAATTCGAAATTTTTTATTAACTTACTTGCTTTTCTTCAACAGTATTCTTCGCCAGAAACAGTGTGAATAGCCATTGGTAAGAAATAAAAATAAAAATAACACCTAGGAGAATACAAAAATAACGATATTTAAAGCAGAATAAATATCGCAGCATACCCTCTATAACGCCATTTTTCAATTCTAAAATATCATAACTTTTTGTTAGATAACCAAAATGTGAATGAATTGCACCCCAAACAGATACAATCAAAAGTGCAAAATTTTTTTAATAAATATTGAAAGTAACCAAAAGTGCATCTAATATTAATTTGGTAAGTAGGGGAATGGGTTATGAAAGAAGAACAAACCAAAGTGGTAAAGTTGCATTTTCTGCAAAGTTTCACTTTCGTCGTCTTGAACAAAAATTGCAATTTTATACAAACATATACGAATATTTCTTATCATTTAGTTAGTTTCATCAATTTTCTGTTGTTTGTTAAACTACTGGTAAGAGTAGTTTAAAACGATATCATACGCTCCAAAACAAAATCATTCATCAACAGTGAAAATGGAAGAGTTATATGGAATAGAAAAAACAACAGAGCAGAATGTTATCAAATGTATTTTTGAAGATGGAAATTGCAGAATAGCTCCGAAAAAGTAAACAAATCATTTAAAAAGGTTAAAAATAACTGATGAGAAAAATCGATAAATCATCAAAAACTTGAATTAAAAAATTCTTAACATAACTATTGCTGCAAATCAAGAAATAATCAAATTTAAAGAATGAACTAAGACTTACTCGTCTATGAAAAGATCCTTTCAACAGAAGCACAGAAATAAATTCTTAATTCCAAATTCGTTTTGCCTCTCCATTATATATTTTGAGACTATGCTAAAGTGAAAGATTAAAAGAATTTAATTAATTGAAAGATAATACGATTCTTTACCTCAAGAGAAATCATCCTAAAAAATCACTAATGTTAACATTTACCAAGTATTATTATCTAGCCTACCATACTAGCAATTGTATTGTTATCATCATTTAACCAATACTGTTAATGTCTGATTGTTGATTATTAAAATGATGTGATAAATAATAGTGGAAAATTTACTACATTAAAAAAACATATTCACATATTACTTGCATAAAATTAATGCTGTTAACAACTAATTTTCAGCGGATCAATGAAATTATAATCTTTCAGTGCAGTGATTTTAATAACTATTGAGATGAATTAAAGATATGATCGACCAATCAGGTATGACCAAGCAGATATTTCCGAAAATCTTATCGTCGGATGATTAATGTTCAATAACCTACCGGCAATCTTAGAAAATTAGAGGATGTATTTTACAATTGATGACTGAAAATATTGCCATGTAAATGACAAAACAAGAAAATTCAATCGAGAAAACGGACAAAAAAAATTCATTAAAATGATGGAGAAGGCACCCAATATGACTAATAGACCGGTTATCGTAACTTCTTGCTCCAGTTTGTAAGTTAACGTATTACAAAACCTATCCAACTGGTTTTTACACTACTATTTTAGCGGTTAGCAGTCTAGGAAATGCTTTTATTTACTGAATTTCTCGATACTATGTTTATTGAATAGACTTGCCTTTTACAATACTTGTTGTTCCAAATTATTTATTTATGAGATAATCAACGTCCATTTCATACTTTTTCCACGCATCCTTACTTCACTAATCCTAGATTTCTATCATCGATTCCTCATTACCTCACATGAATCTCATCACGTACAGTACAATCAGTTTCAAACAGTTCAATATACAATAAGTGAGCAACATAAACACCAGGTGATTTGAATAAAAGGATAGTAAGAAAAGCTGTAACAAGACGAAAATAAGAAGGATAAACATCGGTAACAAAAGAAATTAAGAGAAAATTAAGTATGAATAATTAATATCATATTTACTTACTTTACTACTTCACAGTTAAGGAAAGACAATTGGAAGTTGTTCGAACATTTCTCGATAGATAAATTTAACAAAAACCAATATTGAAATTAAACAAAAAAAAAATGAAATGGAAGTAAAATAATTGGAATTTTTGTTCGATGTACATAAAATAGAGTACATATTCTCTCATCCATATTCTCAATCTTTACTTTTCTTCCGTATAACAGACTATTCCTTCACCATTACTAGACTGAAAAAGAGTTCGCATTTAAGAAGAGAATTAAAGAATAAAAATGAGTGTTAAAAAATAAAAAATATAAACAGCAACTTAAATTCAATAATTCTATTGTAAATTTAATATGAAAAAAGTGAGATAGTAAATTCTTTGGTTCATTAAGTAATTGATTTCCAATTAATACAATAGAAATAATGAGTAAAAAGACGAATATGACAAATATTACTTGTAATATTACTCTCTTATTTCTTCACTCTCTCATAGGTAATGTATTATATAAAAAATACATAATTATATGTTTTTGCAAATCAATCCTTAGCCACTTTTCATTGTATGACACATGCCGGTTGTAGAAGCATTGTCATCAAAAATGTTTGGTAAATTTAATGATGCATGTTTCGGTTGGTATTTTTGATATTTGTATTTATGAATTTGTTGCTGACATCTTAATTGTATTTTTTTTGTAGGCATTTTTTATCTCCAAGTTTTAATTTTAACAACTCATGGCTTTATTTGATTTCCGAGTTTCACACTTGTGGTACTAAGAAGTACCTCTTTTTATTATCCTAAAATATGCATCATAGGCCTCAGCATTTCACATTATAGAACTTTTTATGCTTTACGGCAATAAATTAGGATTTTGTCGATGTGATAATTTGCTCACTATATCATATTTCAAATAATCTGAATTAAATTTGAATTTCAGACGTAGGGGATCAGGACAGTAATTTTAATGGCAAATTTGAACAATGGAACATTGCATGATTCACCAGATCCCGTCGATATTGGTAAGCTTTTTTGTCCCAAACCATTTGCATGATTAGATTTAATGAGTTATTCCGTTTCACTCTGATATTTAACAATTTTGGTTCAAACCATGTCTTGGGGATTTTGATTAATTGACGCAGAAGAAGACAAAAGTTTGAATTCCATCGAGTAATATGTGATGACATTTCAGTTATTGGACATTTAAAATGTTTAGTTCAGGTTATTACAAAGTAATTTATCCTCTTAAAAATGAAATGCAAAAGGAAGTTTTCTTATTGTATTTTAACGAAAACAGATTCACAATGAAATTACTTAAAACTTCATTGCGATTCCATGTGATGATGAGTCACCTACTTATTCAAGTAATACGAATATATATCAGTTAGTGTTTATTCAATAGTTAGATTGCCCAAAAGTAAACTTGAAAAGTAATGCTTTCAAGTCATAGATAATGAGTTCAGTTGTATTTTCCGTAACAGTAGTGAACAGTGAAATATCAACCATAAAGTAAGGAACCCGAATACCCAGTTCCCTCATAATAGAGAAATATAGTTTTTCTATATATAATGACTTGAATCGTATACTTCAATGCATATTGATATAGGACAATTAATCGTGTGTTTAGTAGCAGCATTAATTTCTCTCAGAGCATCTCACTTCCAACCTTACAATATCTTCAGATTCAGAGACTATTTTAATTTCGTTAATTGTAAATATTTATATAGAAATGAAATTTTCTTTAAAAAAATCTTTCAGCTTTGCTCTTCGGTGGGATTATTCTCTTTGTTGTGTTGAAATACAGATCGATAACCACTGCCATTCCTGAATCTATGAAAACTTATCCTTTATTGTTCCCTTCGTTGTTTTCCCTGCCCCATCAGAATTTCATCTGTAGGAGAAAGCAGTCTCTCGTACTTAATTTTCCAATTCCGTTTACCGATTAAATTTCGCTTAGTCTGGCAGAAATGTAAGGCGGTCAACGGTTCCTGCTACTCTTACTCCAGGCTGATAAAGCTATCAACAGCTCCAGCTATTTTACTCGGTAGAAAACGCTGCCTTCTACGGTTCCAACAATCTCATTCCCACTAAGGAACCTATTTTTTTATTTACTTTGACCGTGATGTTGGGAAGCAGTTGCATCTGAAACCTCCAATTCAGGTTACCTGAACTGACTACATTGAGTCCTTATCATTCTAATTTCTCTTCATTTTACCATTTATCGGCCTTATCATGTCAACAATATCTAACTCTGAATCGCACCACATATCCAAAAGAAGATTAAAAATGCAGTCTTTCCCCACCTATAGATGAGGACGCTTCTTCAAATCCGTCCAGCAGTGACCAAACAGCACCAGATACCAAATCATCACCGAAGAATGCAGATGAACATGATGGCGACAGTTATGGTGCAGGAAGACAGAAGAATTCCCCTAAGTCTACCCAAAAAAACCACGACACCAATAACAAATTCGAATGTTGTCCAACACAGGTTGTCAGTAATGATGGCATCGTCGTTGTGGAAGATCATTCTGACCAGTTGGATGAGGCCGATGTGGATTTGGATCTAGTGGTGCGGGATGAATGTAATGAAACACATGGTTATTTTTGTATAATATTTACTTTATTCGACTAGTTTCAGATGCTATCACGATTGGTGTTTGTCCGTGTATGAAAACACAAATCTATGATAAATCACTTCTAATAGGTCAGATTAGAGCTCGATCTCTGCTATGGATTTCTCCTTTGTATTACATTGTATTGTTTTGATAATTCAGTAAAATTCTTGAGGAATATTGTTTCTCTGATATTATTACAAGTGCTGCTTGTATGTGGTATCCAGTTTTGGTTAGCCGTTTCTTATATTGAATTTTGCAGAAGAGATAGTAGCGAAATCTCGTTGTAATTCGGTACCTTTGATGAAAAAAGATTCTTCGATAAATAAAAGAGCACATTCGACAGAATCCTTTAAATATAAAATAGATGCGCCCACTTGTTCAGGTAAATTATTGTGCATTATCTTTTCATCATTTCATGCGATCAGTGACTGCAGTGTAGCTGATCTTATTCTTCCTTATTTCTTTTAACTTTGCTGTGCGTTTTTACATATTCTTTTGAGAACAAAGCTTACGGATAGATAATGTGCTTCTATTTAGGACTGATCGAATTAGAGTGTTTGATGCACCGTGCTCAATTCTTCTTAGCACGGGCATGTGAAGAAAACATCAAGTTGGCGATGGAAACATCATTGTGGACAACTCATCCATGTGTTGAAAAACTTTTGGCTGAAGCATATCGACGAGCTCCGGTTGTAATATTGATTTTTCTTGCACGAAATGCGGATCATTTTGCTGGTAACACTTTGTACTTTATTATGTAATCTGAATACTTTTCTGAAATTAGGAAGCATTGCAAATTTTGCTTAATATTTTTTAACAGGTTTTGCACGGATGTGTTCAGAAGCATTGTATAGAAGTCAGCCAGCAATGAGATGGGTTGATTTCAAAGGCGGTGGAAACATCAAACTGCAATGGATTACAAAATGTCCACTTGCACTTAGTGCGAGCGACCATATTAAGAATCCATTCAATAAAGGTATATTTACTTGCATTCAAACCAATTTCCTAAAGATTTCGTTGCACTGCAAAAATTACTGTTTTTTGTATGTAAGCATATTTGACATACGAATTTTGTCAAGTTGTAACTACAAAATTTCTTTTCCCGAATAATTTTTCAATAAATTTTTGTTAAAGAAATATCCTCATAAAATGAGACTTTATTTACTTTTGTTGTCCGCACGAACTTCTTCCTAATTATATACAAACTACAGTAAGACCATAACTGATATATTAACCTTATGCGATCTTTATCAGGAAACGAATCACGATGGTTTAAACCATTCCTATATTATTTTGGAAAACTGTTGATGGAGTAATTGGATTTGTTTCATATTTTCAAACTTTCTTCTGGTCTATAAACTAAAAATAAATTGTTTTCTGCTTTTTTTTCAGAAAAGGTGATATATGCTGCTGCAGACGGTTGTGAGATACAGCGTGCTGCCGGTCAGCGACTCTGCAGCTTATTTCCTTTTGACGATAGTGTTGATTTGAAAGCACTGAAAATGAAAATACGAGATGATTCACAAAAACTGCCGTCTTTATTGGAAACTGAAATATCTTATTTAGAATTCAAAAATGCGAAGAGGTAGTTTATATTAAAAAATTTTTAAAAGCAGTTAACTATAACATATTCCAAGTTTCGTGTTCTTCTTTCTTTGTGGTAAATATGCGTTGCGCTATAATCAGAGTTTTATGGATATCGATGTTTGTTGTTCGCTTAAAAATGCTATTAAAAATTATTACAACATCCATTGTATTAACGCTAATGAAGTATTTCGTTTCTAAATTTTGGTAAATTTTAGAAAACTGCCGATAAAGAAAACTTTGAAAGATTTATTGAGTGAAGACCGACCTCCCGCTATGCTATTACCCCCATCATGCAGGCATAGTAGCCTCAATAGAAACTGCAGAACAGAAAGCTGCGTATGTACTTAAATTAATAGCTAAGTTTAATCAAGATTTCTATTCCTGTGGCTAAAATTTTTCTCAGAGCAGTTACTCTGATAAGTTTCAATTTTCTGCAAATTCCGCCTTCCCAACATCAGTTGAATATTTAATTCATTCCCGAAGTCTAGAAAATGAAAGTTACTGTTTGTCTCTATGTTTATAGAGTGCTTCTCGACTGCTTCCTCTCATGGATGTCTCAGTTCCATATCCTTCCTATAAAAGCGCTCGTTTGCCGCCAACCTTGAGAAAACGTCGTGCATCGCCAAAGGGATTATCATCATCGAAGCACCGTTATTTGATACACGGTCATCACCATCATTCCAATTCATCTGAGTGAGTTTCTCAGTTTTATTTTGCAGGTTATCATTTTTCACCTGCTTTCTCGTATTCTTTTATTTCAGTCGTGAAAAAAGATATAGCCAAGAACGATCATCAGGATACAAATATGATTCGTATTCAACTCACAATTCATCTAGAAATAATTGGCATGAAAGTTCTCATGAAGAACATGAACTACTTCGAAGGTAATGTGCAGTATCTACTTCTGAAATCTCGTTTCAAATGTTTTGATAAAAAAAATGAATTCAGCGGTGCACAAAGATGGAAGAAACCATCCCTATTTTGATTAGTTTTTTGATTGAAATTTTTGTTTTATAACTGTACAAATATACGCTACATATTAGCTTATGACATTTTACATAGTATTCTTATGTTGATTGTGACTTATTGTTTTTGATACACTTTAGATCACAGGCATTCTATATCATTATATTGTTCCTTTAGGATTATTTCAATTTTAGTACAATGAAAATTTTGAAATAGTCTATTTATATAATAAAATCATTTTAAATAAATAAGACAAGTCTCAATCATAACGAGTTTTTCATTGCTTGCTTTTATTTTTTCTGTATGTGGAAAAATAATTAATTCAATTTTGAATTTTATTGCAGACATTCAAATCGCCATCGATATTGACTGTGATGTGAGCGTCTCTTGAGAGATCGAAACTTTATGTTACTTATAATAATTTCATCGTTTGTTTTATGTTATTGCAATTGGATTAGTTAGAAAAATAGAAACAGTGAGAAAAGAGAGATTTGAATCTTCGTATTGGTTGGAAAAATTCAATGCATGAAATATTAGAATGCTAAGAGTTTCTTTTGGCAATACAGCATTGTTATGTCATTTACTTTGCTTTCTTTAAAGAATGAATTATGCATCGTTGTGTAATTATTGATTTATATTCGATTTGTACCAATTATTTTCCTTATCACACAGTCACCTATAATTTGTAAAAAAAATGTGATAGATAGTGGTATGCAATTTTGATTTTTCTCATTTTATAGTTCTAGAAAAAGTACTGTATTCGAGTTATTAAGATATTTTATACAGTATATTTCTATAATTTTATTTTCACACTTCTTTCTCAGTTGGGGGTCAATTTAATCCATCACATAGTGTGAGACACATCACTACAAGGAATTCTGTACTTCATCTCTTCAAACGAGTATTTGTTACTGCATTCTATTTTCCTACTCGATATGTAGCTAGCTCTTTTTTCCCGTATCTTCGCATTGGAGTTTCTAGTCAGGCCGGAAAAAAAAAGGTCCTAGCTTCATTTAATCTTTAGAGTGGCCTCGTTTCTGAGCTTAGACGCATAGTGCAACTGTTTACTGCATTGTTTTTGCTATTGATCTAGTTATCTGAGTTATATATCTTTAAGGGAAGATATCAGGCTCTTTTTTGCAGAAGAGTAGCGTGTTATTATTTTGTTTTCAAAAAAATACATATTAAAGTTTGTAGGTATTAGATGTCGTAGTTAGATTACACATATAAAGATAAATCGGTAATTCAAAATTAGGAGTAAACGTTGGTTAGGTAATAATCATATCCGCTTTGAATCAAAAATTTATGATTTGTACGATGTTTGTGACATTTCGATCGTATTTTCATAGAGCATGCTGCCAAGTTCGATTGCACTTTCTTAAAATTATTTTATAAAATTTGGTTAGTTGAATATTGTTATGCTAAAATTATCTTTTTCCGTTCATTTGATATATTGTATTCTTACTTGTATATTCTTTATTTGCAAATTCTTTTTTAAATGGAAGAAGAAATTATAGCTTCAATCAAATAGGTTAGTCAATATGAGATTGTTTTGATGGCTTCCTACATAGCAAAAGAAAAGGAATTTGTAGTGGTTCGTTCAATAGACATGTCTTTTTTTCCTTTACCCAATCATCCATCATGCTAAAGTATAAGGTTAGAGTGCATTTATTGTTCTGTCATTTTATTAATTTTTAGGATTTAAATCAAATTATATGTTTCTAAAATTGTATGCTATATTGTGTTGAATAGAGTGAGCTACGTAACAGACATGAGTATAATTTGGAAAAAGAATAATAAATTCCAGTTTTCATATATGGATTTCGAAAATATCATAAAGCTAATTTTGCATTGTTTTATAAATCAACGAGCAAACAACATTTGTAGAGGTATACGGTAGTGGCCAATAAGGCAAACTAAACAAATGACATTCTTTGAAATTTTCCTGGTTATTAAAAAGCCATAGAAGATGTATGGATGAATGAATGAAAGGTCGTTGAAAGCAGTGGTATTTATTTCATCTGATCGAAGGAATGTTTAGGTAAAGAAACATTCATATATTTTCATATATAAACTGGATAGTTCCGACTTATCCTATACTTAATAGGAATTCATTTATTAGTATCAGAATGATTAATAAAGCATTACCTTTTATTGTAACAGCAATGAGGATCAATAATTTTTTTCTATCATTCATTTTAATTAAGTAAACTGAAACTGATTTACGAAAATATAAGTTGAAAATTTACAAATTGATAGTATTTCTATCTCTTATTTTATATTCTTTATTAATTTATTATTTTTGAAATTTTAATCTGTAAATTTTACAAATTGGTTTATTTTATTTTGATCATTCCTTAATGAATAACATAATCAATTGATCAATTGAAAGTTATGGATGAGAAATTAAAAAATTAACTTCAATATATAGATATATATAATAGATTTGAATTACCTGTAATTGATTAGTCGTTTGTAATAAAATAGTATTCAATTTTAATTCATAGTTATATATCACTTTGATATTTATGACATTAAGCAAACAAAAAGCAAAAATGAATGATAGCATTGCTTGTCTATCTCACAATGTAATCGTGTAAATATTTCATCATATCATTTTATTCATATCATTAATTGATTATCAAAATTGAAATTCTGATATGAATTATCGAATTGGGTAAACGTGGCTGAGTGGTCTAGTGGTATGATTCTCGCTTTGGGTGCGAGAGGTCCCGGTTTCGATCACCGGCTCAGCCCGACATGTTTGTTTTCCAGTTTTTGAAAATTGTGTTTTATACATAAACGATACTTCAAATATATTATTAGTTATGATGGAATTTCATTATCTAACAGCAATAGGAGATTTATTTATTTGTTAGTTTTTGTTATATACGAATTAAATAATTATTGATATCATTCATTGTTTTTTTAATAAAATTATAAAAGCTTAACAAATAAAACATAATTATAAGTTATGTCATACACTATGTGATCATGAGTAGTTCTTAGCTAATTATTGCTAATTTTGTTTATTGCATGTTTCCTTCTTCTCTATATCGTTTACCCAGTGAGATTATTATTAATTAAGATTGATTTTCATCGCTGAATGGCTTATATTTTAATGTTTTCTAAGAATATTTGCAGATTGATACTGCCATATAAGAAAATTCTTTCCTGGTTTTCGTTACTTTTACAATCATTGTTATAATGGGAATCTCCTTACTCTAAGGCATGAAATAAAATCTAAATTAAGATATTTAAATAAAATGAATATATTTATTTGCCCAGTTGTAAGATCCTTGAAAGATAATTCTTGAAAACAAGATTATTATGATTAATCATCATTTAATTTCATTGAAGTGTATTAATTTTTGAATTTGCGATCAATTGAACGAAAAACTTTATCACATTTTTGGAAAAAAAGGCAATGACTCAAAATCAAAATTTATTTATGGCTATTTGCAAATTTTTAATTGAATTCGATTGCAAAAGAGTTAAAAAAGCTAACGATAACTAGTATCAGTTGTGGTTTTCCCTCAGGTAAATGGCTAATATGATTTTGTGAACTCATATAGATTTGATAAGATTTCGCGAAGAAGTAAAATCAGATGCACGAATAGCTATCCAATATCAACTTAGCTCTAATAATGATTTATACTTTAATCATTAGCCAGCTTATTATATTTACATTCATGATAATTTCTAACTAATATAATATTTCTCTGAAATTATTAATATACAGTAATATTTTTTAGCTTAAACTTTTGAAATAAAAAATTTGACTAAAATAATCATTGATTAAAAATTGGATAATCATAAGCAATCAATAAAAATAACGATAAAAGAATTAAACGATCTTTATTATCTTCATGGAATTACAAACGATCGATTCGTTATTATTGAATGATGATTAAAGTCGATGATGATAAATCCATGAAATGCCTAAAATATCAAATAAATAAAATATACGCGTATACGATATGATTATTTTATAAATGGGGAGAGATATATGAAAAGACCTATCCAATGAATGAATTCAAAAATTAATTATTAATTGAAATTATTTAGTTTTAAATTAAAAGCTAAATTTAATAGTAATTCTATAATTATTTTATTTAAATTTTAAAGTTTAATTAATTGTTAAAATTTAAGATATTAGTATATTAGCAATATTTTAGCTTAAATAACATTTCAATTATTATCATTCTAATAATAATTTGTTGTATATATACATATATAATGGAAGTGAAATAAATTATTTAATTAATATTTGAAATTTACTTTTAAATTTGAATAATTATTTTATAAATAAAATTTTCAATTTTTTTTTTCTTTCGGCAAAATAATTTAAAAATTGGTTGAGATAATTCATAGGATTACTGTAGTAGATATCCGATGATGATATAATCTGATGATAGTCGATAGTGACAAAGCTGTTTGGATGGGCTATCCATCTCTCTATTCAGCCAACCACCTACCTCATAGTCCACTCATGTACTGGTCAGTGGATGACCAATTTCATATAAATCCTTCTTTTCGTTCACTGCTTCCTTATCAGTTATCAGTTGTCAGTTGTGGAGAATTTTCTCGAAACTAGATTTCAATTATAAATGTTTATTTCTAATCTTTATGAAGATTAGAACATCATGAGAAACTAACAGTATGATTTTCTT
>JABVXU010000325.1:0-63184 GCA_013365365.1 Cruorifilaria tuberocauda
CCCGAGCAACTCAACACAACCCAATTCAATCAAGCTCAAATTCCACAGCAATCACTGATGCTCCCGAGACAGTTCACAAGATAATGCCTCCAGATTTAAAGTCCTGACAAAATTGAAATTTATTCATTTTTAAGCGGGGGCGTTCAGACCTAAAATTCACCCCACTATTTTTATTATATCTATTTGTTAGCAATATTACACAATCTAAACTTCCATCGAGCGAACAAAATTTCTAACTAAATTCAAATAAGTAATAAATTATAAATTGGTAAATGTAAACAGAAAGAAATTCTAATTTCAGTGTTCCATCGAACTGCAGCAATAAGCAAAAGGATGAAAATAAAGAATGCAATGAATGTAGTCAATAGAATAGACTCCGCTTCCAAAATAATCTTTCCATCCTCTACATTTTATTTAATGTTATCTACTGATTAGCTTTCCTTTACAGGATTCCAAAATAAATAGCCTTATTTAGCTAGTAATTCAAAATAAAATGATTAATGCATTTGCCAAATCTCTTCGTTCTAACCTGACACTATTCACAAAATGTACTGATATATAGATCATTTTACAGGAGAATAGAAAATATTTAAAAAAAAGATTTCAATTTTTTTTATCATGTTTACAGAGCAAGAGGAGTAACAACAAATTTAGTGTAGAGACAAATCGATAAACAAACTATGTGAAATGCCTTCTTTTCCGACCTGTATACTTCGAAGACACGTAAACTTCTCTGAAATACAAAAATCCAAGAAGAAAGACGAAGAGTTATAAGTCTACTAATGAAAAGATTTAAATAAGAGTTATACTTTCCGTGCATTCGAGCACGATTCTTTTTGGCCTCGATCCATTCTCGAGAACGTTTCAGTATTTTCCGTTTGTTTCGCTTGTCATTTTTCCTTGATCTTAAATAAAGATATTGTACTGTTTGTTATGACTCTAAAGTTTTATGCAACATAAGTTTCAAAATTACCTCCTTTCTATATTTGAAACTTGACCCATTTCTTCCTCTTCAATCAACGCTCTTGGTAGCTGTTGCACACCACCAACCATCAATACCAAAAAAGTTCTTTAAAAAAATTATTGGACGTATAAAGAATTGATAAGAAACAAGTGAGAAGCAACATGCTGATTTCGTTTCAGTACTTCAAAACATTTTTTGATCACAAATAAACGAAAGAAATTTTAGCAAAAGGATACTTTTTGGCTTTGGTGCTGTTGGGAAAATCAATCACAACGCCTCCGGTAAAGCCTGCTTTTGTTGCTTGTGCTGTTATAAAATCAGTCTGGTGAACAGTTTTTGGATAAAACTGGAACACGGCACGAGTACCGCGATTCTGAAATCCTGTCACCCATTATTTAACGTATGAATGATGCAATAGGTTTCATATAAATTTCCACTTAATATGAATCTGGATAACTCGGAACATGAATAGAAAGGAATTGTCCAATAAATTTCTACCATGCAAGCATATAATGATTGGAAAAATTGAAGTAGTCGTTTTTGTGGGCTTTCTTCGCGAGTGTTTGCATGGCAAAGCCACTGAATTGCGGATATGCTGAAAAAATTAATTGAAAATTTCAAACTAAAAACTTACTAATTTCCTTTGCATAAAATTCTACGTCAATAAATAAATTAGTACAAAATATCTTCGAAACACTTAACCATTATATACATACCTTATTGCACCATCAAATGTACCCGGCCGAAAAGGCAAACCGCCTCCGATATCTTTCAACACAACGTCACCTTCAACTTCTCGATGATTTATAGCAACTTCTAAAATCATATAAGAGCCACAGATTATGACGCCGAAACAAAGCTTTAATATAGTAACGAAAAGATGAAGCTCATGATGCCTGCTAACGAATGGAGCCTTGCTTAGTAGCACTTACTGTAAGCCATAAATTAGCAAAATATCCTACGCTAATATCAAGGAAAGATTTATTAAACCCAGAATTGACACAAATTTTCATTTAGGCATCTAAATTGTTAATTTGACAGTCTTAATCCTTCAGCACCTGAGCTTTATTTATTGATTTTACAAGATAAGATACTTTATGCTGAATAAATTCAAACCCACTTAACATCGCTTCACTAATGTCCACGCCAATCCAATTATGACCCATTTCTGTGATAACTTCTCCACTCAATCCGGAACCACATCCAATATCCAATAATAACTTCGATATATTATCATCCGGAAGAGCAAGCAATTCAATGGCTCGTTCCGTCATACGTGTTTGAATTTCGATAATATGTGAACTGAAAACTTTTGATGAGATGACAAATATCTTTAATGATAAAACACAGAGTTGATATATAAATAAACAAAGAGCATAAAGCTTCAATTAATTACGAAGATAATGATAAAAACTTACTTCTGTGAGTACTTGGTAGCTTGCACATCGTTGTAGTACTGAAAAAGCAAAAGGGGCATGAAATTACGCTTTAACTTTTAACTTTTTTGGATAATTAATTTCTTTCAAAATCTCTTGAATTTTGGAAACAAACTTACCTTTCTCTTTCTAACGATGGATCGCTCGTAAGAAAAGCTACCCAAAAAATTTTAATACATTCTTTGATTAAAATTTTAATTAAAGCAAACCAATTCCGGAGGACCAGTAAATTCTGGATGAGACATACTTCACGTCGTGTTTCTTTCTTTTTGAATCCTAGTAAGTTATGTCTTGTCATACGTCCTTTAAGTTACCAACAAATAATAAGGAAAATAGGAAAACAGTAAAATGTTTTCTAAAAATCGAAATGTTAATCTGAAAAGGTCAGTGATTGTTGAGCTATGCCACAGTAATCTTTCCCGTCAAGCGAAAAAAAGCAGAAAATCCCAATGGTACCACCACGTCTGGACAGTGTAATGGATTCAACTCGTTTCACAATCAGTAACTCTTTTTAACGTATCGGCCCGTTAGGGGCGGATCGATAGGTAGTGACCCGATATTGCTGCAACGCCAATTTCATTGCATTGGTGGTGCTGGGCGCGGAGTGGCGGTGGGGTAGGGGAGATTCTGAGGTCAAGCTTTCTACTTCTGAACCAGTTGTATTAACTTGACTGCTTTACGTATTTTCATTTTAACTATTTAGGTTGCACCTCATTTTTGTTGCTATTCCGGTTGCATCTCAGTAATTCCAGCGAGAGAACTAAGTGTTGTCATTTTAGTCCATTTACTATATTGCATTCCAATACGATTGAACGGTTATCAATCAGTGAGCAAAAAAGCGGTCATTGGGGAGGCGATGTCCGATTGGGACAATTTGGATAAATTGGTCGAAGCGAATTCTGTTCCAATTAAAAAAATTGCTGCATCGAAAGTAGCAAGCAGTCTTGAGGAACAAAACATTCTTTTTGTAAAAGAGAATAGTGATAATGATGTGAGTGTTTTTGGTCCTTATAACGATTATAATTATAATTATATTTTTATCAGTTATTCTAATGAAATATCTGCAATTCCGTTCTAGTTTGATTTTCCTTCATTTATATTTAGGTTGAAGATGGAATGTCTACATCAATTTCAAGTAAAAACGGTGTTGAGTCGGAGAATGAGGATGAGGAAGCTGGAGACATTGTCATTACTAATGATTTCACAGTAGGTGATGTAAATGTAGTTGAAGTAAGTCTCATTGAAAATTCATCTATTTATTGCATTTCTGCAATTCTAACTGATTGCGAAACTGTCAGTTTGACTTATGTTTAGTTCTACCGAGTGGATTACTTATACTAACAGTTTTCTATTTCTCAGTATAACTATTTGGTTTTTTATAAAAGGGGTTTAAAAAGGAGCTTTTTTGTAGATCTTAAATCGTTTCAATTCGAAATATGACAATATTATCTCCGAATTTGCTGATGTAGAAATATTTTTGATATCGCTGGATGGATTATTAATCGAACTTACTGCACATACTTATTTAAATTGGACGCTAGGTGGCCAGACTATCGTTATCGCAAAACAGGTTAAAATTTATAAAATTGCTTCGCATGATATTGAATAATCTGGAACCAAATTAAATTACTTGTTACTAACAACATGCTTAGTTAAGCAACTCAGAACTTTGATATATAAAATCAAATAGATTTTACGCTATACAACCATATTCTATTATCGACCGTGATAGTAATGACAAAATCATCTGGACTCTTTTAGTATAGACGTAATATGTTCTTTTTTTCAGATTGAAATTCTGTTGAAACAGCTTTTGAATCTTGGCGGCAAGTTCAAATTAATTTGGTTCACGGACTTGAATGCTATCTATGACAAAGATACAGTGCTTAACTTTTTGCGTAGTTTCGTTGCAGCTTACTTGCTTCAGTCTCAGTGGGCAGCGGATATTGAGCATTTTACCAATCCTAGTGATTCGCTTTGGTTATCTTACTTGCATGAGCTGATGCCTTCATTTCTGGTATGTATAGCTTTTTTTTAATTTTCATTTAATGGGAGTGAAAGATAAGTTTGATTATACTCTTGCTGGAAGAATGTAAACATTTCTATTTGATATGAGATCTATAAACTGAAACGGTTTGGCAGCTTACTTTTTGAACAGATTAATAATGTCTTCTCGCTTTTCATCTTTACTGCGGTTATATTCTTATGTATTTTTGATAGTTCACTTTAATGTTATTAAATGTTATTAGTATTCTTCAGTAGAAAATAATTGTCTACTTGTTCAGATGATTGGTGTCGAGGATGTATCAGAAAATGTGGTAGCGGATACTGGACTGGGTTTCAAGCAATTTCTTGCTTCAATTGCGCTTCAGGCGCTTGCTTCGACCATTCCCATCGTATATTTCAATGGCCTTGTCGTGAATCTTTGCTCAGTTTACAGCCATCGTGTTGAACCACATATAGTTGATTTTAAGGGGTGGACCGATTATTTATTCCAATTGTGGACTGAAAAAAGAAAAGGTTAGAAGAAAATAATTAATCGTTGATAATTACCAGTTATCTCTTAATCAATTCATCAACAAGTTGAAGTATAGAATTGGATTGTCAAATTAAACTATAGTTATTAAATTCAGTAGTCACAGAATTTATCATTTGTCTATTTTAATTCATTATTATATCACTATTTGTCCTAGTTTTCCATTATTTATGAAAAAATTTTCAGAAGTTCACCGAAATATTAACATATCAAGTTGCACAAGCGTTTCACAGTTATGGGCTCAAATCATTGGAGATTGTAAGAAAAGGTTGCTGCTTCATTTTGTGGATGACTAGCTCTTCACAAATTATCTCGAAAAAAAATACTTCATTGAAAGCTATTGCGGTCCTAATTTTCATTGCAATGAGTTTTAGATGTTCTGTTCATTTGTGGGTGCGGATAGAACAATTAACTTTTTTACGAATATACTTTATTTTATTTTCGCAAATTACATTATTTATGAAAGTTTGATTTATTTATTGTAGTGGTAAATTACCGAAAGAATCCGATGCATTGACATCTGCTGTACTTATTTCTTCACTGATTTGCGAACATCGTGGGACAGAACGTCGATATTTTAAGGAAAATAAGACTTCGAAAAGAATCGATTTTATCAAATTCCGAAGAACATTGCTTAATTCTTGTGCCTATTTACTGGATACTCTTGATTTAAAAGTATAATTTGTTCTTTTAAGAATTATGTATTTCGTAGATTTCATGTTGGAGTTGAAGATACTATAATGATTTGTATCAACAGAAGTTGAAGTAGAATAAAGTTTAGTCGTTTTTCATTCTCGTATTTGCTTAATTTTTTTATTAGGTGCCGTATCAAGATATCGAATTATCGAAAATATTATATTAAATTTTACAGCAATACTCCTTATCCTTCTCACTGGTCGATCTTTGGGATGGTCCGTTGATAACAGGAATATATGATGCTATAAATTCAGGCAGAAAAGTTTGTTTCGTTTAAGTTTTATTTCGGTATTATCCGAATACAAATGTAATGATTTTAATGGTTATTTACTAGAATAAAATTCAATATTGAAGAGATCCTAACTAAGACTTCAATATGAAACATTTATTATTAACTTCACTTGCTGATTGTCGAATTGCAGGTTATGTTATTTTTATTTTTCTCACAGGTTCTTCCTTATCGTCTTCAGCAAGAATTAGCTCCTCTGCATAAAACCGCATGTCTGGAGTTGTCTCTTGAAGTCGATGTAAACGATACTTTATATGATTCGGCTGTAAAAGAAACGGATTTTGAAAAGCCTGCACTTCTTCCAATCGATTCTGCATTGCTGAATCGGTATGCTCCAGAACTGCTAAGCGCTATTGCAGATGATTGCACTGAAATGGTATAATTTTGTAGCCTGAAAAAATTTTTTGCTTATTTCGATCTGTTTTTTCTATTCTTTTGCTTTCTTTACATCTAAAAGTTTTCACCACATAGTTTTATTTTCTATTTATACAAGAGTTTTTTAATCAGTTGGATATTTCTGCCACGAAAATTATTTTTCAGTGTTCGACTTGATTTGCTTGATTTATAAGTTTGTTTTATTAAACAACATTTTGCACCTATCTAATTAATCTTCGTTGAAGGAACCTTCTACTTTCAAAGAATTTTTTCTGCGTACTAAGTGGCGTCTTGATGCTATTGAAGAATCTTATGCTAAGCCCGAAGAACGAATCGAAAATGCATACCAGATGAAAAAACAAAATAAGGACAGACAAAAACTTGGCAAATGGTCAGAATTATTACGTACTCCATATGACTGTTTGTTTTTCTGAGTTTCATTAAAAATTTACTAAATTTTGATCTGCATCCATCCGCAGGTACGAATTCTTCGCAGAATCGCTAGAAGGGCGTGGAACTAGTTTGCTAGTTGATTTTTCGCGTACACCACGTGGATTCGTTTCAAAAGTTGATAAACAGACTGATAAAAAGAAAGAAAAACAGCAATGGCAACCAAAAGGCAAAGGAAACGGTATACTAATATCCTTTTTAGATTCTTATATTTCATTATTCATCCAACTGTTATAACTCAAAATTTGTACCAAAAATGGTTGTTCTATTCATGCATTCATCCGTGGCAGAAATTATTTTCTGAGGCCTTGTTTTGAAAAGATGAATTTTGCAATAGCTTCAGTTTTTTAAACATTGTTTAACTTTTGCAGTGATAAAGGATTCGTCCAATTCATCTAGTAAAATAAACTTAGAGTGAATATTCTATGTCCTGTAGACATTGCATTTCTTCTTCTAGGGTTTAGTAGCTTGTATTTTATGATTTTTTATCACCATTTGTTCGAACAGATTTAAAGGGATGCTGTGTGCAAAAACTTAGGCAAGCATGATAGAATTTGTTAAATATTTCAGATTAACTAATAAGCAAGTTTAGCTTATTATATATTATCAGTTTTATGAAGCTTTTTCAGGACTAAAAGGAAAAGGGACTGTTAAATCAAAGAAAGAATTAATTTTGGAGACTAATAGGAATAAAAAGAATGAAAAACTTGCGGAAGATGAAAAACAAATGGTTCGATTTGCAGTGCAACAGGGAAAGAATGTAAGTGAGGAAGAGATGATAATAACAGCTACAACAATGAAGAACTAACATAGAGAAATTGATAAAGAGCAGTGCTTCATGGAGTCTGCTCTATTTCAAATTAGGACCTGAAATATTTTTATGTTGAAGTGTCGAGATTAGGAAGTATACGATGTAAATATATGCTTCATTTTGATACAGTCGCAAGATAATGAAAGAAATAGGATATCATTTTATTTATAATAGATAGATACTTCGTTATATTCGTTATAGTTTTTTAGCTGTAGCTGCACCGTTTCAATTCACCGTATATTCCAGAACTGTAGTGGAATTCGGTTTTTTTAGGCAATGTTTATTTTGGAAAATTTGATGAACAAGCTTGAACTGGTTTCATCTAGAGCCATATGTATTTACCAACAAGTGCTACGTATGTCAGATGACCTCAATTCTTTGGAGGGACGAGATTTTGTGGAGAAGAGAAGGATTCGAGCAGTTCCTATAGTCAGTAAATTGAAAGACCTGTTCACAGTATATTGGGAGCATTTGGATGATAAACAGAAGGAATATGTATGTATTTTTTCTGAACGATTTGACGTTAATAAAACAAGTGTGGTAACTGCATTATATGGTGACTATAAATTTATTTTTTCAGATATATTGTATAACTCTAGGACCATTTTAGTTTTATCAGCAGTGATCAGGAAATAGCTGATTAATTTCTTTTGTTTACGGCCAGAGATAGTCAGCTTGTCAATTTCTTTCCTTTCTCTAATTTAATGAGATATTCAATACGTATATACTGTTATTTGGCGGTAACAGTTTCTTAACATTTTTCTGATGCTGTGATGAAAATTCAGATTTTGTTTTTCGGATCGATTTTCAGAGGTTGTTATTAACTATCTTTCACGCAATATTTATCTTTGTTACTAATCGTAGTAATTATATTTTTAGGTCACTGATTTTTGGATCTCTCTCGGTTTTGAAAGAAGTAAGAAACCAGCTACCATTTCTGAAGGCAGATTAACATTGAACATGAATATGATATACTATCAGTTAGCGTATGGTGGTGAAATTATCGATATTCGGTCAGATCCCCAGAAGGACGATCGCGTAACTGGTTTCCAACCGGATGCATGGCAGAGACGAATGTTGGATGCTGTGGATAAAAGCAAGTTCCATTTTCAAGCTCTCTTATGTAAATTAAAATTTTTAATGAGCAATATTTACATTTTCACTTTTTTGACTAATGTGATGAGCTGCTTCATATTAGGAATTAGCGATTCTCATAAGACGTATGAAAAAATGCAAAGGTTAGAAAAATAGAGTCGCAAGTTGATATCACAGCGAAAACAAGATTTTTAAACATTTTAGATCACTCAGCTGTTATAATTGCTCCAACTTCTGCGGGTAAAACTTTTGTGTCATATTATTGTATAGAACGTGTATTACGACAAAGTGATGATGATATGGTTGTCTATGTTTCGCCGTCCAAGGCACTTCTCAATCAGGTAGTTATGTACAAACTTCAGTTGAATTGTATTTCATTCCTTGCATGCATTTATTGGGAATTATTATGCACTTTTTTTTTGCAATTTTGTTTTGTTCATTAAAAGTTATAGGTCTGCGGTTCAGTATACGCTCGTTTTCGTAACAAAACTTTAAGTGGTGGAAAGTCACTTTTTGGAACTCTTCTATTAGAACGTTCAGAGAATCCAATGAATTGTCAGGTAATCATATTGATTCCATTATTTTGGGTCGGCTTAGAGATAGGCTAGTAATTACTGCTGCAAATTTTTAACGGATAAGTTGCAAAAGGTGAACATTAACTTTATTGGAGTTGTGCTGGGTTTAAATTTTCGATTTCGGTTTGATGCTACCATTTTTTCATCTGCATTACTAAGTTGAATCTGCAAGTCTATTGCATCTAACTTTGATCAGTTTCAGGTGCTCATTACTATTCCGGAATGTCTTGAAAATTTGCTTTTGTCAACAAATTCAGTTGTGCAGAGTTTGATTGATAAAATTAAATACGTCATATTTGATGAAGTAAATTATTCCAGCTCTTGCTTCACAATTTTCCACCTTTACGATCAAAAATCATGTTCAGATTTGAATTTTCTAAATCTTGTGCGAAGTAAGTTTTCCGCACCAGATTGATGACGAAGGAGATAAAAAGTGATGGGTATTTGGCAATGATCTTTTGTTTTAATGGTTTTTAGGTTCACTGCATCAGCGCTTCACCAGACGCTCACATTTGGGAACATCTTTTGCTTCTCATTAGATGCCCATTCCTTGCCTTATCAGCTACTATCGGTAATGCAACAGTTCTTCATCAGTGGTTGCAATCCGCCGAGAAATGCAAGAACATACGAGGAACACCTTTAAGAGAGGTTTACTTTTTGTTATAGTTTGTAAAAAATTTTTCAATATTTTTCATTATTAAATTTTTTCATTTTCTTCAAATGTTTAAAATGTGAAAAGTTTTTATCACTGTCGGCGTTTGAATTCCATTGTCATTTGGATCTATGCTTGTCATCGAGATTTCACATACATCGTCCTCGTGATTTCAGGTTGAACTAATAACATACGGTGAAAGATATTCAGAACTGGAACTTGCTATGCAGCGGATTAATCCAGCGACTGATACAAGACAAAACGGAAACGATGTGAATTCGATGGTTGAGCACTTTATGCCATATGGGGTATATAAACCGGTGAAATTATCTATGTTTGGCATTCCAGGTGACCAGCAATTAACTGCGAGGCAAATTCTCGATTTATATCATGCTCTTGCCGAAGTAGATCCAATAGTCAAGTAATTTTTCGTCCCACTTTCTCTTTCTGTAGAATCTGCAATCCACATTCCATTATGATTTTAATTGGTATGAAATCATTATTTTTCACGATTCAATTTGATCAAAAACTTCTGTAAACAAATCTTCCATGTTTTTCCTTTTTCAGAAAAGAATTCGAACCGTGTTCATTTTTCAATTACAAACCTGGAGGTGAAAAAGTTTGGCTTACACGTGAAGATATTAGACGTTTAGAGATTGCTCTGAAAAATCGTTTTTTGGAATGGCTCAGAATGAATCCAGAAAGAGCTAACAAAGTTTTGTGTCAAATTGGTAGAAATGTACAAAATGAATTAGACTTCAGGAGTAGACCATTTGATCAGGTTTGACTTGAAGATTCCTTTACTGGAAATATATTTGTTTGGTTAGTTTAATATTCTATTTCGAGTATGTATACCATATAACGACCACAACCATGTTTGAAGACAAAAGACATATATTGTCGTATACCTGAGAAGATTGTGTCTTTCATCTCATAATTGGAAGATTATATTTTAAGAATAAAATAGCTTTAATAGGGTAGATTAAATAACGAATAAAAAAATTATTGAAGTTAAAATTTAGTTTCTATGTATTTTTATCTTCCAAATACTGTTTTCTAGCGAGCAGCAGCAATGAAAAGCATTGCCCCTCTGATTTTGGAGTTACGTGATAAGGAATTACTCCCGGCAATTTGTTTTAATGAAGATCGTCGGGTATGCGAGAGATTGGCTCAGCAGCTGTTCAATTATCTTGAAATGCGACAAAAAGAGTTCGAAGCCAGTCCGGAATATAAAAAATATGAAATAAAAGATGAAGAGGTAGGTAGATTTAGTTTTTAAGTTTTAATTGGTGTTAAAATGTATCTATAGTGTCGAAATATTTTGATTGCATGTACATAAAATAATCAGTCTGTCACTTTGAAATCAACAACTTGTATATATCTTTAAATTGTGAATACAAAAAGGATTTCGAATTTTAGAAAATAGCAAAAATGGTGAAAAGGAAGCGCGATGCTGCGACGACAAAGGAGAAAAAAAAATCGAAAACTGCTGATAAGTTTGAAAGGGCTGAAGTGGAAGAGCAAGAACGTAAAGTACAAGATATTGATGATTACGATCCACTTGAAGCAATGAGACTACGTTTGAATATGGTTTTAGAAAAGTAATTTGTCTTTTCATTATTTTCAAGCATTTTTGTTAACTGATAATATTCACTACAGATGTAGCTTTTGAAGAAACAGATGATGCTTTCACGTATCTTAGAAGAGGTGCAAATATAGCAACTGGTAATGTTCGGTTCGGTCAGAGGAATAGTTTTGAAATTTTAACTATCATCTTAAAGGGATGGTGTGTCTTCAAAATGTAGTTGGCATAAAATAAAAGAAATCGAAGGATATTTTGACTTTAATTAAATGAAGCGATTTAAAGTTGGCTTTAAAGGAGTTTTTCAGAAAGTCACTCGATGTGCTTTGAGAGGTATGATAATTGACGGTGTTAATATTCTTGAGATATTAATATTCTTTCGAAATTTAGGACTTATTTTACTCTTTGGGATTATTCAGGTTCAAATTACATGGGCGACAGCGAGATGCAGACTTATATCAGAAAGTGACTGCAAGGTTAGCGAAGGACCGATCATCTGGACGAGAAACAACAAAATTATTGTTCAAGCTTTTTGAACGAGGTATTGGCTTCCATCATCCTGGTTTGAACTCTAAAGAACGCGGTGCTGTCGAAATCTTATTCAGGTTACATTTGATAACTTAATCAGTGAAATGAGAAAATAATAATTCAGGGATTTGATTATTCTTGGTTTAAAAGTCAGTGAGTGATTGCTATATAACATATTTCAAATTTATCTTCTTAAGAAGTAATTATTTATATTCGAACTGCAGGAAGGATGGCAATGAAAAATAATTTTCAACTTTTTAATGCACTTATCTCTGTAGATCTGGTTATTTGGCTGTCTTATTTTCGACTTCAACGCTAGCGCTTGGTATTAACATGCCATGTAAAACAGTTCTCTTTGGAGTTGATGATGCAAATCTGACACCTTTACAGTTTCGGCAAATGTCCGGCCGTGCTGGCCGTCGTGGCTTTGATCATTCAGGCTCAGTCATTTTTATGTCTATACCAACTGCAAAGGTTTGTTTTATCTATATTACTGAAAATGAAAAGTAACAAATTATATGGAAATTTCTAAATGGAAAAAATCTAGAAATTATATTAAAGTTTCACCAGAGGATTAGAAAAAAAGGAAATGAATGATTATATAAATTTGTTTTTTTCAGATACGCCGTTTATTAACAGCGAGTCTATCGACTTTGCGTGGAAATTTGCCGTTTACTACATCGTATATTCTACGGCTTTTTGGCTACATACATCAGGAAGATAGTGTAATGAGTAAGTTTAACGTCTAAATAATAACTTTGAATATTTCAATACATATATTTCATTACGCATTCAGATGCGCAGCGAAATATAACATTTATTCATTGCAAATTCAACTTGCTTTAGTATCTTGAATAATCGAAATATGCAGTTATACCATTCAGTGGTTCTTCTTGAATTCACAACATTAAATTATATATCAAATCCTTAACAAAAGTGTCTGATACAGGTAAAGTATAATCTAAAAGGCATTTTATTTAATTTAAGAATTCTTCTTGGAAATCGCAAAATTTAGACGGAATTACTAATTTTCGTGACAGTGTAAACTTCTTCCATTGATTTTTAGGTGAGCTTCGTTCTGGCAATCAAAAGATTTCACCGTTTGAGTTACGATTACGAGTAAGCTTATCAATATCAGTTATTGCTTTTTGCATTCCATTATCTTTTATCCTTTCCGCAGTCAAAAGCATACTAATAGTTTTGATAATCGTTTAGTGAAAAATGATACACTTTGAAGTGTTAAGCATTGTTTTGCATTGCTGTGCTTTGACAAATACTGTTACAAAGGAGTAGAACTTGCAAAATTATTTAAAGAAACTTACTATGCTTATTTTATATCTAGACTATTGCATAGTTTTAATATTTGTCTTTTTAGACCGCTTTGTCGTTCTTGACAAACTCCTTTATTCTTCATACACGTGCTGAATTGTCATCAACAGTGCAGAAGCAGCTCAGACTGTACACACTTTTTGCTGTCCAGGTGTTGCGTTCCTTGAGTTTGTTGAATCAGAAGGTCGTTAATTTTTATTTTCTTTCTGCTTGTTCCTTTTTTTATTTCGTCCTCGAAATCCCAATGGGATAATAAGATTAAAACGGTCATACAAGTTTGGAATTTCCAAGTTAGAATTTTGAAGTGGCTGTAAGCTCGCAGTTACATCTCACTATTGAAGTTATCGCACTTTGTTCAAACAAAGTGTCTTAACATGCTGATTTAGGGTGAATTGAGCGGTCTGGCTTCTCTAGTATGCCATTTATCAGCCAATGAACCGGGTAACCTTCTATTTGCACATCTTCTGCAGAATGGCATATTTCACAAATTATGCCAAAGTAAAACGGTATCAAGAGAGGAAGTGAAAAATCAGTTGGTGCTTATTTTTGCACATCTGTTCACCAGTTTGCGTTTGCCACTTAGTTGGAATCCGGATGACAAGAATTCTTATCCATCAAAAGGTGAATCAGAGGTTCGTTCATATTGTAATTTTTTAAAATATATTTGCTATAGCAAATTTTTTAAATCGGAAATTTAATCTTGGAGAATTATGAGAAACAACTAACTAGGATAAAAGGATAATCTCGCTATGCTTAGTGCATAATTATATAATAACATCTGCTGAATGCAATAAAAATTTGAAAAGCATTGCTGACTAAAATTAAATATTTAACTATCTGATGTTCTTGTTTTTTTCATTTAAATGAAGAGTTTATTTGAAATTTTGCAGATTTTTTTGAAACCTTTGCCTGATGATTGTGCTTGTTTGATTAAGCAGTACACTAACAAGGTAGAAAATTTATATCGAGGATTTATGCGGCTAGCTGGTCCTAACAAAAAACTTCAGGTAAGCATTTAAAACTGACAAGATTGTTGCGAACTACATAGATTGTTGGAGAAATTGCATTCATATTGATGCTGCGAGATGTAAAATTGTTTTAAAAGTAAGAGTTCGGTAGATTTCACGATGTTTGAGTATAAAGATTAGCTTCATATAGTAGGCAGATCAGCTCAGTGAAGCCTTTTTGTATTTGAATTTCTAGTTTAAAGCTCTTAACCCATTGAACAATGAAGTAGTTGAGGCCGGACCCTAATTTATGGTCTATTATGTTTCGTTATACTATTAGCTGTTAGTAAGTTTTTATATATTCTTTTTTTGCAATGCTATATAACTTCATTAATTCAGTTTGTTTAGGGTGAGGTATTCTCTCTCACGGGTTACGCTGATTCATCAGTTTCAATGTTTTCATCGAATATTGTTCATCCGTTCCATGATTATTTACTTTTTGATGAATCATTTATGCCAGCTCGATCACCAGATCCAATTGATCATCGTGGTCGAAAAGTAAGCGTATTCTTATTTATGAAAATTTTACCGTTTCGTGAATTCAAGGATGAACATGGATGTTAAATTTAGTTTAAAAATCCTCAGTTAAATTGAACTATGTTTAAATTGTACTAATTAATATGTGTAGGACAAAATGTTGTTATCCATTCTTGTCGGTAATTGAATTTCGTTTTAAAATATGAAATCGAAAAAAAACGATTAGTTTAATTTAGGTTAAGACCCTATCTATTTTAATTCAACTTCATCTTTAAGATTAATTCGTATTTAATATCTTTACTAGGCACTCTGTCAGTTTTATTTTATAATATTTACAAAAATAAATGATGTTTCAGGTATACCTAAATGCGTATGCAGTTGATTTCTGGCGCTTAGAGTCAAAAAAAGCGTTGGAACGAGATAATGGAATTAGCGAAAATAGAGTTTGGGGTTTGATCCACAGTTTTTCAGTATGTTATTTTGAATGGTTTTCCGTTTTTTATAAGAGTTATCTATAATAAAATTCTAGTTATCGTTACACGCAATGAGATGATGTTATAAATATCATTAATTCTGTGCAGTATGACGTGGACTAAAATAAATTAATTATTCTAAATTATGAAATACAAGAGTCTATAATTTTCTATCATAATTCTCTAATATAATCTTAACAATCTTCACAATTTTCAAATCCATAACTATGAAGTTTATGATCAGCTTATTCAAAAAGCTTTTTTTCAGACTACTCTTCTTAAGATCGGAGATGCATTGCTCACTGTTGGTCGTTCCAAAGATTCGTTTGTGGAAGTGATGCTGGAGTTGGCTAATGAATACCATAAAAAATTCTGTGTTGCCTTTTCGATGAAACATAAAACTCGTGTTCCTCATGGAGCTGCAGAATGATTTAAAGTTCCTTCAAACTTATTCATCTTAATAGTTTTTCTGTCTGTTATTTTTAGGAAATGATAAATGCTGGTACTTCCACATTTTTCTTCTTGCATATTTTCGCAATTCTCGTTCGAAATTTGTTTTTCATAGCTTCAAAATTTGCTTACCTTCTTGCATACTTACGGGATGTTGAAGATGGCACAATAGGCAGTTGGATTATCCTCTTTATTCTTCACCTTCAGTTGTTTTTTTATCATATGTTACTGGTTTTCAATCTCCTTTTAAATTCTTTTCGTAATGATTATATTTTGTTTTGCTTTATAATTTTGTAACCATTAAGTTCCTTTATATACCATATGCCATTTATTTACTCTCTAAATTTTTGAATGGAAAAAATTTTAGAGTGTTATAGAGTTTTCTGTTTTCGAGTTCATAGCAAGATAATTGTCATTCATATTGTTGGTGCGTTGCAGGTAATTGTGTCCTAATAATTCCATTAATAATTAAAATCTTTTTACGTTAGTCATTTTCTCCTTGATGTTATAAATTTCCGGGATGATCATTTTCTGTTGATGGTATAGTGCCATTGCTTCATATTTATATCCGATCAGAAACTCGAAACTTTTTGCTTAAAAATTTAATAAATATAGATGGATTATGAGATCAGGGTTGTGCGCAATAGCTATTCTATTTTTTAGCGGGGCTAGAAAGACTTCAAGGGATCTTTTGCGGTGGTGATGGGAACTTCGAAAAAATGTTGCCCAAATTATTTCGGAGTGATTTTTGAGCGACTAGCATGGAACTGGTAACCATTCTATCATTTGATAAGCGTGGGTGGTGGTTTCTGACTTTTTTTAGATCTTAGTAATATGATCTATAATTCGCTGCCGATCTAAGACTTACCTTGGTAGATTATGAGCAGTATAATTAAGAACAAAGATGAGAAGCACATAAGGCAAATATTTTTCTTTTAGCTGTTATATAAAACTTTTCATTTGCGATAGTTCAGATTGCTTTCCCGGTAGCAAAATCAAAATCGTGTTAAGACAAAATGAATCGTTTACGGAAGCAGCGAGAGGAAACGGATAAAATGACACGTATTGCTATTGTTGAAAAGGATCGTTGTAAACCGAAAAATTGTGGTCTTGCATGCAAGAAATCATGCCCCGTTGTACGAATGGGTACTTTTTATGAGTTCATATTTAGATTTTTTAGTTCCATTATTGAATAAGTCAGCGAAATTTAAAATAAGGTCTTGAAATTACCAGCAGATGTTGAATTCATTATTTAACAATCTAAACAAATTTAGATGAATGTCGACAAAAATTTGATTGAAATTAACTTCCTAAATCATTCGAGGGTAATAAATGGGATGCAAGTGAACCACTTTGTAAGGTGGTTTTTTCATCACATATTTTCTAAATTTAGGGAAGCAGTGCATCATCGTGGAAACTAACTCAAAAATAGCGGAAATATCCGAAACTTTGTGCATTGGATGCGGTATATGTGTGAAGGTATGTTCCTTGAGGTTTTGGAACTTCGATCCACCTAAAATTCATGTGAAGTGCTCGAAATAATCCTTAATTCTAAATGCATTCTGGTGATCGGATGTCGTTCTTCAATATAGTTTCTCTATAGTATAGTTTTTTATACTAAAATTTTCTTGTGCGACAATCGATGATTTGTAGTAGCAAATATCATACCTACTGTAGCATAAAATTTAGTAATTGCCTAGAGTATACCAATATAAAATTTAATAATAGAACAGAATATATCAATAATTTTGATATATTCTTTCTAAGAAAAATTCTAAAAGCATTGATCAAGTTGTTGTGTTAAGTCCCTCACTTTTAATATGTCTTATTTCAGAAATGGGTTGCACTATATGCCATTATCCAAGGAATAGGTGGTTTTCTGGATTTTAAGTTTGGGTAGTATTTTTTGCTACTCTCGGGAATCATTGTGGCTTACATGACATATGCAGCATCCAATATAGATTTTCTTTCTTTCAGTTATTTTTACATATAATTTTTCTATTTTCTTTTTTCAGAAATGTCCTTATGAGGCAATAAAAATTATAAATTTGCCTAGCAATTTATCCAAAGACACAACTCATCGATTTAGTAAAAATTCTTTCAAATTGCATCGCTTACCAACGCCACGTGCTGGAGAAGTTCCTTTTTTATATTTTCATAACAGTTTTCCTATTTTAAAGATTTGTTCTTGATATTAGCCACACTTGCATTATTTTTGAAAATATCGAAACAAATATCGGGATTGGCTTACTTCGTTTTTAGTCAATTTCAATAGCTGCGAAAAAGTTTTAAACGTAATTCTTTAGGTGTTAGGTCTTGTTGGCACAAATGGAATTGGGAAATCGACAGCGCTGAAAATTTTGGCTGGAAAATTAAAGCCTAATCTTGGGAAATTTGAAGTTAGTAACAGAACTACGCCTTTATAAATGTACTTTTTTCAATATCCCTCATTTCAGGGGGATAGAGTTCATGCAAAATTCATTTTACCACAGATCTGCATGATTTTCTAATTTTTGTGTGTTATGGATGTTTTAGATTAGATAAATTAATGAAATTGTAAGCTGTTATAGTCTCCTCCTGATTGGCCATCAATCCTGGCTTACTTTCGTGGTTCAGAGTTACAAAATTATTTTACGAAAATATTGGAAGACAATTTGAAGGCCGTTGCAAAGCCACAATATGTTGATCAAATTCCAAAGTGATTTTACCAATTTTTTCTCTAATGATGATGATATTGTTATTCAGATGCATATGATCTACATAATAATTACACGAGATTTTCTTGTAGACTGTTGTTATTTCTTAAGCACATGAAAAAAGGTAGCAGTGGATGCCCGATTTGACGTATGTGGATTGTAAAGGTGTTAAGAAAGCTATTGCAAATAAATTATGAGAAAAGATGAAGACTTTATCATATCCAGAAAATTTGGTCCGTTTTCTAGATTACTTTTGAGCTGTGCAAGAAGAACAAAAGAAGTTATTCTTTCTGATGTATCTATTTTATTGTTGAGGATTGTTTTAATTTTTTAGAGCGGCGAAGGGACAAGTAGAAGAGTTGCTAGTTAAAAAATGCGACCGGGAAAACTTGTTGCAAATTTGCGAAGAATTAGGTATATTCATTCGAAATCTCTACTGAAATTGGTTTATTACTTACTCGAAATTTCGATGAGGAAATTCTTTACTTTTATGTGTTTTTTATCTTTTTTTTTGTTTTTTTGAAAAGATTTCACATACACAAAACACCGTTTTTCAGAGCTTAATGGTGTCAAGGACCGAATGCTCGATCAATTGTCCGGCGGTGAACTGCAGCGTTTTGCGATAGCAATGTGCGTCGTGCAGCATGCTGATGTTTACATGTTCGATGAACCGTCCAGTTATTTGGATGTAAAGCAACGTTTGAAAGCAGCTAAAATTATTCGGGACCTGGTAACACCCCATAAGTGAGTTTTTTCTCTATAATGTTGAAGTTCTAGTTTTTTCGGACTAAATTAAAATATACTTTTTGTCATTTGACCGTTGCATAGTACAAAATATTGTTTTTTTTTCTGAGCTTTTTTCAGAGTTAACTGATTTTTACAGATAAGCAGTATATTTCTAAACTTCAGACCAAATTTTTTTTTCAGTTATGTCATTGTCGTAGAACATGATTTGGCTGTATTAGATTATCTTTCTGATTATGTGTGCTGTTTGTATGGCATGCCAGGGGTGTACGGCGTTGTGACTCTGCCATCCGGTGTTAGGGAAGGCATTAATATATTTTTGGATGGTTTCATTCCGACTGAAAATATGCGTTTCAGGTATGATGTTTTTTTGAAGCTGCCTCTAGTTATTTAGAAATAAAAAGAAAATCTGGCATCCACGTATATTTTTATTTTTCAATTTGAATATTGCAGGGATTCTGAGTTATCCTTCAAAGTCACTGATCAAGCGGAGAAGGAAGTGGTTAAGCGGACAGCTCGTTATACATATCCATCATTCATCAAACACATAGGGAATTTTGAATTAAAAGTTGAAGGTGGTGAATTTACTGATTCTGAAATAATTGTTATGCTTGGAGAAAATGGTACTGGAAAAACAACAATGATCAGGTCTGTTTGCTTTGGAGATGACGCTGAGGCTGACATTTTTTAATAGGAAAGATATAAATCCCTAGCTATGTGCAGTATCTAGAGCTTATAGGCATATATACTCTCCAAAAAGAGAAAATGTTTTTTATAATACTCACGTCGATGTACTGCGGTTAGGACTTTGAGAACACTGGAAATCTTTTTAATGGTTATCGAGGCAATGTTTTTTCCAGCAAGCAACTTTTTAGTTGAATCTTGTCGATATATATATATATATATTCATTCAAAGTTTTATTCCTGGATTCCGAGATTTAGGTTGAAAAAAATGCAAAGTACTTTAAGAAATAAATACTTTAGGATTCTTGCTGGTAATTTACAAGTGGATGATGATTCAACGGAAATTCCACGGCTGAATATATCTTACAAACCGCAAAAGATTAGTCCAAAATCACAGTGTTCTGTTCGGCATCTTTTATATGAAAAAATACCTGATATGATTAACCATGCACAGTTTAAGACGGATGTTTTGTCACCATTAATGATCGATGATTTGCTCAATCTGGAAGTAAAGTTTTTTCCATTAATCACTTCCGTTTTGCACAGTTTTGTCTGTTCAGAATTGTTTCTGCTAAATTTTGAATGAAGTGATGAACGACATATTTTGGGGACTAAACTCCTTTTATACTAGTTATGTTACAGTTTGGAAGTTTTGTTCGAATATCACAGCAATAGGACAGACATCATGTAGTGTTTAGGGAAATATGGGCTTTTGTTTTTATCTTTTTGTTTTTCCTGATGCTGTTCGAAGTACTCCATGTTTAAATTCGTTTGAAAATTCAATTTAAACGAAGTATTCTTCTTAGGTGCAACATTTATCCGGCGGTGAATTGCAACGAGTTGCATTAGCGTTGTGTCTTGGAAAAGTCGCCGATGTTTATCTGATCGATGAACCAAGTGCATATCTTGATTCAGAACAGCGATTACATGCAGCCAAAGTTATAAAGAGGTAGTTTTATTCATTTAGAAATAATTATATATGATGAAATTTCCGGAAAAAGGCTGTTCAAAATAGTATTGACAAATATGATTTGGCTGCTTTATCTATACGGAATCTCCTTCAATGAGCTGTATAGTTAGATGTTCAAATTATTTTATATTTCAGTATATGGCTGATTGATGCGAAATTTTTTTCCGTTTTTATTTTCTACTGAATCAATGCTCTTAGGGCAGTAGAATCTACAGATGATTTTCGCAATTAATTTAAGTCATTGCTGCATACTCTACTTCATTATAATTTTGTCCAACAACAGGTTCATATTACATGCGAAGAAAACGGCATTCGTTGTTGAACATGATTTTTTGATGGGGACATATCTTGCTGATCGTGTCATAGTTTTTGAAGGGACACCGTCAAAATCTGCTACTGCACAGTCGTTAGTTTTTTGATGCATCTTTTTTAAAATTTTTCATAAGCATCACTCTTTTTAAATTTATTGGAGAATTTTGAATTTTTTGCAGGCCTCAGTCGCTTTTGGAAGGGATGAATCGGTTTTTGAGGCTTTTAGATATTACATTTCGACGTGATAAAGATAATTATCGGCCACGTATCAACAAGAAAGATTCTGTGAAAGATATGGAGCAAAAAAAAAGTGGCAATTATTTCTTTCTGGATATAGATTAAAATTGGAGGAAAAGTTGTTGTCATAATGTAATTTTTCTTGGGATAATCTTTTACTGATTCATTCAGCTAGTTCTTTAATTTTATTTCTTGACTATAAAATGCAAAATTAGAATTTTGCATTAGTTAGGTGCCAGCGCAATACCTCAGTGTTGTCATGATTCTTTTTAACTCATTTCATATCTTTTTTGTTCACGTTACATGATCTTTGGACTAACCTTATTTAACCACCTTGTATTGTTTTGAATTACGGTGTTTGATAGTAACTGGCTTCTCACTCACTAGATGCAATTTTGTGGCAGTTGGAAGCTGAGATGCATCTTTGATAGAAAATAATTATTCTTTATTTTTGGAATTGCTAAACAAAATTTGCGGTGCAGTTTATTCTTACATTTTGACTTAGCTATGTTAATTTATTTTCTAGGTTATTTATATTCTTTTTATGTGCTATTCTTTGCTCTCAGTCGTAAAGCATATCGTTTGCTATTTGTTAGAAATGTTCTGATTTGGTTGTTATTTCAAATAAAATATAAATATAAATACTGCGGGACTTAAATTTATGGAATCCTAAAATGAGAATGTTTTGAAAAGTCATTGAGTGTTGAGGAAACGAACTTTCCTTACCGATGTAATAGATAGCCACATCCAGTTCAAGTTGTTCGTATTTAAAATTGTTTGTTCTGCTTCGAATAAATTAAATTACGGTAGTTATCAGTGAGAATCGAAGATACAAATTTATCAGTATCAATCGAAGAGATTGTGAAAGAATATATTAGATGTTAAATTTTCGGCTTTTCTGTGTACTTTTTATTCACATTATGAAATAATTAAAATAGCGAAATTCTAATTTTGGTCGTGTATTATATGACAGACAGGTGCATATCAGAAACGGCGAAAATTTTGCTGTTATCAGCGTGCGGTAAGTTGCCCATAGTTTGAGTCTGAAAATTGATTTAAAATACCATTTGCTGATTTTGAATTAAATATTGATGTTGAATAAATGACCTAAATCGTGTTTCCACTGCACTTATGACAAGTATTAATTGTATGTAACATCATGGACTTTTGCTAAATGCTTATGAAAGATTTCACTCTGACAGAAACAAGGGGCAAATCGTTTTCAGTCACCTTGTTTTCTCTCTCTCTCTTAATCTTTCCTTCCTTTCATTAAAAAGAAAATGTCTAATCACGCTGCGGAAGTAATTAGCATTAAACGATTGGATCATCCTTTCCTGATATGTCATTAGTCCGCTGAATATTCACACGCGATTTGACGATGATAATTTTAAACAAGGGTTATGTAAGCACTTAGGACTATCAATAGGCTTTTGTGAAATACTGGAAAGATGTTGATCACAAGGGTGGTAACACAGCAATAATTATCTTTAATCGTTACGAAACTCACGTTATTTGACAGAGAGAGAAAGATAAAATTGATTTTTGTCCAGAAGTTACTAACGATGTGCTCGAAAAGTTGTAATATTCAAGGAATGCTTTGTCGTTATCGAGACGAGGTAAATTATGAAATCCATCAAAACTGTATTGTGGAAAATATTGATCAAAAATTTTAGAAAATAGACATGTTCATCCCACTTTAAAAATTCTTAATTCCATACAATTCAACACTGTGGTGAAGCAGTCGATTTTAGGATCAATGATAAGGATTATAAATCTTTTATCACACAAAAATTCAATAAGCGAAATAACCCGATAATCGGTGTTTTTTACTTATCCAAATTACTTCTGAATTTTTAGAATTGGCTTTTTTCCTCTTTTTTTGTAGAAATGATAAATAAGCAAAATCCAACAACTACCGTTGTTAAAAATAGATATGTCGATTAGAAATAATTCTCTAAATGATCATTTCTTTTGAACTATCATTTCAAACTTTCACTGTTTATAAGATTTCGCTTATTTTAAAAATACTTTAATAAATAAGAAATTATCCTTTTAACTTTTAAATTTCATTTCTAGGATTTTATTACTTTCTAATGCTATATTTATCAGAAATGAAAAATACCTACAATATTATACATTCGGTCTTTGCTGAGCGTTCCCATTTCATCTTTCAGTTTCTCCATTAATGCAATCATTTGAGTATTTTGTTCCGGTACTATAAAATACACATTTCTTCTATATATTGCAGAAATCTTCATCCGGATTCTGAAAAAATATCTATGATCACTATAAAGTTTTCATTTAATTGATACTATTGTAGTTACTAATCATACGGCAAACTGGAACTTCAAAAAATTACTTTCATAAAACCATTAACAAACAATTCAATTATTATTTCTGTTTCTGTTCTTTTTTGCTCGGAAACAATGAATAAATAAATAAAAGAATTTAATATTTTGTATATATAGTAAAATATTTTGATTTCTCCAACAATTACATGGTATTTTTTAGCGAAGCATGAAGTAGAGCACTAGCAGTCTCAAAATTATTCGCATATAGCGGGCCAACTAGTAAAGGTGATACATAACCTTCAGCTACTTCTCTTGGACATCTATATCCATCGATCACTTCCATCTGAAAAGCTATATTTGGCTAATCATAAAATTCGTCTGAAAAAAATTTGTGGTTTCATAAAAAAAGAAATGAAAAATAATAAATTTCTAAATAAAATAAATAAACAAAGAGTGCTTTTTTAAAAGCGATGTAAGTATTGAAATCTTCTCGTTGAAGCCATTCCCTCAATGAAATATCTCTATTCAGACCAGTTACACTCTTATCATATCTCAACAAAGCTGCAAGTTCAATTTCCGAAAGATTACTGTATTCAGTGATTGTAGTTTCGTTATCCTGAAAACTTTTCCAAAGTCGTTCAAATTTATTGATGTAATTCGCTCTAATAATATAGTAGAAATCATCAGATAAACAAACAAAAGCAGGCATAGGAAAACCTGAAGTGTGGGAAATGCCGATGGATTGCTGATCTTATAGGTGGCAAACTTTCATTCTTGCAGAGATGATAACGTGAAACCAAAACGGTAACACTTACTGCCAAATGGGACACTATGAAAGAACTATATACGATTAATGAATTATCGAATGAAAAAAGATATTGGTTCCAAAATAGAATTACTATTTTTAACTTGATCTGTTTAAGGTAATTTTTCAAATTTCCTTTCATATTCATATAAATTAATCCTGTACCAAAGAGGTTTAGAGATGTACAGATTTCAGCGTTTTGAAATTTAAAATAAAGTTCACATCTTTGAAATATAAGAAACATAATCAGTTGTCATGAACACTTTCTTAATTGATTGTATTATTCGATCTATTAGATAATAATTGATAAATCTTTATGCTTTTCATCTCTTATATTTTATGCGGCACAGATTTCAATATTTTGTGCTACAGTTTCTGCAGGTTTCTTTCTAATTTCATTTCATTTTTTATGCTTAAATTTTCAGTTTTTTCTTTTGACCTTGTGATAAGTATTGCTTTCGTTATTTAAGTAAGGGGAAAAAACGAAAAAAAGAAAGATGAGAATCACTTGAATGAAATATGTTTGCTTGTGATTGACACCTTTCATCGCTTCGTTAAAAAGTTTGCTTCCAATACCTAAGTGCCGACATTATTCAACCACATAGTACAGACCAATTACTGCAAAATCATTAAAGCAAGCAATTGTTATACCTCCAAGAAGTTCATCATCTGCAAATGAATGAAATGCATGAAATACTTCAGGAATGAAATGACATCATTTATTTTATTTCTTAGTAAATTTCAATAATATCAAATTACATTTTCATTTCAAAAGATAGACTACGAATTTCGTGTTCAATTTACCACAAAATACATTATAAACTTGCTTTTATTTATCACACGAAAATTCCACTTTCTTTCTTTTTCTCTCTTTCTTTCTGACTTGTTAATTATCTCAATTTATAATTTTTTGCTTCATTTTCATTTTCACTTTAAATGTATAATTTCGTACTGCTACAGAAAAATAGAAAGATTAACTGAAAATTTAACATCTTCAAACTATTTGTTATTATAAATTGTCAGAGGTATCACTAGTTTAGTGAATCAGAAGTATAAACTGTTATTAGAAAAATAATTCATATGACATTCATAAATATTTCATTTCTTATCGAATGACGAAAGAGTGAACAATTTCGAGAGCAATGGTAGAAATGAAAAAGGAAAGGGCGTCAATACGAAATGCATAAGTTAATTTAATATGATCTTTATTATAGGGGATAACTTTTCAATAATTAATTTATGACAATTATTCACACTGCACTAAAAAAAACTTTATTAGGCGATATTAAACTCTTTACTTTGATCTTTGGCGACAATGACAGGTTGGTACAGCTTTGTATACCTTTAGTGAATCATAGTCCATTTTATACGAATCACTTTCATATGCTCGGGCAACTACCTGCAAAAAAAGAAAAGAAAGTGAAAATGATCTTCCATATATGTGCTTTTTATGTTGCTTATCGATTATTGAACTCACAAAAACTAATACAGACTAATTGAAACAACTATGAAGCAGTTTTATCTTCTGATAGTCATTACTGAAAAATTCATACCAGAAGCCATGTTTTGAATATGCTCCAATCCAAGAATCACCACAACCTTTAGGATGATCCAAATCATATACTATCATTGATATTGGTCTACCAATATCAACTGGTACTTGATGCTGCAACACTTCCTTGAAAGGTTCCAACTTCATACTTAAGTAATCTGCAAACTTTGAGAGATAAGCAATACCACTGGAGAAGGCTTTACCGAAGCAGAAGATTCTGGCTGTGTAATTTGATGAACAAGTGTCAAATCATTGATTTTGACCATACTGATAAGTATGTATTGTTTTTTATCTTTAATTTAAGTTAAAAATCCAGTTTCCAACATATTCTTCACTTTTTTGTTATATAAACAATTTTTTTAATGATCATTTGTTTCTGTCTTTGTCAGAAATCTACACGTTAAAAAGCAGAATACTTTGATCTTTGGTTGAAAATGTTAACATTAAATTTTTTCTTCTTTTTCCAGCTAAATTCGGAGAGAATTTACAAAACATGAACGGTAACATATTTTTTAATTCAGAAATTAGTAGACATTTGGAAAAAGAAAATAATGAACGTTTGTTCTCAAGCGTTTAACGCTTGCAATTTATACGTAGTGATTAAGTTATAAATTTCGGAAGGAGAATAACTCTGAAAGACTTTTGAAACCAAATGAAATGATAAATAATGATGTTAGATATAAAATCAGATCAGATCGAAGATTTAGTAGCAAACCATTGCAACGTCTTTTAGAAAATTTTCCAACTAAAATGTTGCTAAATTATTTGCCGTAATAGATCGCACAACTAAAAATCTTCTTGAAAACTTGGCCAATTAAATTTTCGTCTCCTTTTGAACAGCATTATAATAAAACACATTGAATCACATAAACATCTGCAGAGTAATTTTGTGAAATTTATGAAATATTTTGAAAAAGTACATTACTGAAACGAACAGTAACCGGAATTAAAGAACCGAAATAATTAATAGGTTTGAAAATTTATATCAATAAATTTACATTTACCTTTCTGGGGGCTTTTTTTGCCAATTTCAGTGAAATTTGTTATGAAGTCGGCAAAAAACTCCGTGATTGTTTTTTTATTTTCTTTCGCTTCGAAAATAATGAAAAAACAATTTTGAGATACTTGGTCCAACAATGAATTGTAGAAAATGAAAAAATATGAGTATAATCTGCTGTTTCGTAATTATCTAGTAGATAGATTTGACAGTTAAAAATGTGTTGCAATAGTAATTAATTGAAGATGGAACTAAGTTTTGTAGCAAATGTTAGCAATTATTGCTTTCAATTCAGTAGAAACACTTTTTTCTACCATAAAGAGAATAGATAAAGATCATCGGATTAGAATTATCAGATATAAAAAAAATCAATCGCTTTAAAATAATTATGATTTCAAATCAATTTACACTGCTCAAAAAACGCGCTACAGTATACTAATGTTACAATGGCAAAGAATCTACGGTAAAAAGTACTACAATAACAGTGAAAGTCGGAATCGAGACAAGTTTGATTTACTCAAATCCGTTGTTAAAAGTTTCTTTTTGCAATTTTTGATTTTCAAATAATTAATGTTTTACTCATTCCATTTTTAAAAACGATTTTGAATGTAATTTTGAATAATATTTAATATTAATGATATATGACTGTTTAACAGTTTACGCATTGTTAAAATTTTGGGTAATGAAAAAAAAATTTACCCAAAACGTCATCTTTGTTCTCCTCATCAGGGAATGAGGGAATAATTTCGCACTTAAATAATAGTTGACTAATCATTTTTGAAAATCTTTCCTTCATTTTAACTAATACTATACCAAGCAGATTACAGTAGTGATTTAAAGTTGAAAGAAATCAAAAAATATTGAAAAACAACATGAATTTTTTCAATTAGCAATATTTCAAAATTCAGTATTCAAAATCACACGCCTGTTATTTTGAACATTCTCGAATTGGAAATATATGAAATCAAGGAATTCATCAAAACTAGTTTTGAAAACTCGCAATCTTTAATTTATCAGTTCTTATCAAATTTCTCAAAGTTGCAGTATTTCACTGGAAAATTTTTCTAACATTATTGTCATGATGACGAAATAAATTTCAGATATCTTGTAAGAATCTCATAATTGTTAACCTCAAAAAGGTGATATCGGAGGAAATTTTAGAAATTTTCGATAAATAATATTTTTGAGATTATGGTATTAATAAAAATTATATAATTAAATTAGCTGTAGTAATGACAGGTTTTTCTTTCCAAATTTTCCTTTTTTCGCTTGTGTCTGATATCTACTTCCCACTTATTTCCTCGAAGAAAATATTCGAGAGAACGACCTTTCCTTTCATATTCCCTTCGCCCGGTATTTCTCTAACTTATTACTCAATAACTTCACCGTCACTTTCATGCTTCCCTTCTATCGTTGTCACTCGTTTCATCATTATAACAGAGAAATTATTGTGAAACGAGCTCTTTGGTTTTTTTTAATTTGTGGAAGAACTTGTCATTATAAAGGGCTTGACTTATAATGATTCCAATGGCACTTCAAATACGAAAGACGAAATATCTTACGCCAACACTGTTCGAAAATTTTTGTCGATCGTAACCTTGACCCTCTTTCTTTCAGTGAAGTTTACGATTTTTTTCTTTTTTTAGTTTATCAATTAAGCTTTTTCATCATTAATTATAGAGTCATTTTTAACTGTATTTTAGAAATAAGAACTTAAAATTGATCAAGTTTTCGTCAACTTTAACCTTGGCCTACTTCTGCTTTGATAATATTTACAATTTTCAACGATTAGTATTTTGCAAATGAAAGATTAAAATGGGTCAAGTTAAAATTAATTAATTGTTTATCATTCATTTATTACGAATAAATTAAAACATGCAAACGGTCACGCTAAAAAGATGGGATTATTAAAAATATTGCTCAAAATGTCGCAAGTTACTAAAATATACATTTTGCTTTCATGTACAAGTTATACAATTCTCGTAAATAGTGATGTTTGTTGTTTAGCAAAAGAATTTCATCAAATTTTTTAATTATCTAAACATTTTTCAATTAATAGTTGACGTCAAGATAATTTTTAAAATATCTTAAGCACTCAAAATAAAATTCGACATGAATTATCAGATGAAATCAATGAACAGAATAATGATGCGCTTGATCATATTATTGATAACTACTATATGGTCAGAAGTGAGCTATGCTCAACAACAAATGGTAAGACAGTGCACGTGTAATGAAGTGGAACCATGCAAAGAAATTGCCATCCAGACGATCTGGCCGTGTGCTGATCAGTGTCAGGTAATTTACCTTCCAATTCCGTTAGCTTTCATTATCATCGCACTCAACATTTCTTCATTCTCTTATTGATCGTATTAATCTTAATTTTTCTATTTTTTAAATTATGCTTATTTATTTCACTCAACTTAACCGATAAGCATGACATCAACTTATTTTAACTGTTTCAAATAACACCATTGGTAAGTTCTAATTATAAAATTTATTGATTAGATTAAATTTTTTGGAAATTTTAATTTCGATTTTTTCATATTGCTTCGTATCAATTTTCCGCAGTTTATGAATATGCAAGGAATTGACGACATATAAATTATTTGAAATGAGGATAAGTAATTATTTTATTTTAAATCTTAATACATACCATAACCAGATTACTTTAGATATTTAATAAACTTCCATTTCTCCCTCTTTCACATATAAATTTCATTTTCAGAGATACATTTCTTCCATTGGCGGTAATTATCAGCAAATTCGAAACTGTTTCCAGCAAAAACAATCAATTATCGATAATGCCGTAAAATGCTCACAAGATGCCTTCCCCAATGCGTTAGTTTTGTTTTTCTTTGAATTCTTTACTGCAACTGGAATGAAAGAAATTTGAATTTATTGATTATAACTTTTCCTTAATTTTTCTGCCACTTCAACACTCATATCAGTGAGTTTCAATTAATTGATATATTAGTACCTGATAAGAGCTTAGCAAAGTCATTCGTTTGGAAGTATTATTTTTCAAGAAGACATTCCAGAGATTTCAAAAAAGAAATGATAAGGCTAGTTGACATACCTTTTCATTCACCTTTTCTTTTCTCCATCGTGCAGACGGTATGAAAGTGTTATTCAGATGCGCAAAAGAAAGCGAAACGTCAAAAATGATACCGCAAAGGTATGCGAAAGGTATCGAACTTGCAGCCATAAATGAAATCAACAAAGACTTACGAAGAATGGGTAACGGAGCAATTCACCTCTCTAAACTCATGTGATATGATATCTATTCTACTAGATTTCTTAGAATGAAGTGTTATTTATACATTTTGTTTGTTTGTTTTTTTAATCAAATATATTTTTATTGCATAATTGAGATGAGTAAAATTAATATAGAAATAAAGTGTACACTGGTCATTCACATAACACCTATAATAAGGCTATTTTCGAGAGCAATTTTTGAAATGAAGATTTCTCATTTGTAAAAGTATCAAGACCAAATTTTAGAAAAAGAAATCAGTAAATGACGTGTTTTCAGGAATAGCGGATCAGGCGGCCAGTTTATTATCTCAAGGCCGACGATTTTTCCGATGCTTCCAGTCGTGCATGACGAAGAAATTAGACAAATGTGCTGCAGGGTACAGAATAAAACAAATGACAGTCTTTCCTAGCGATTTTTTTTGAAAAAGAAATTCTCATTTTATCCCTATTGATTGAGTTATCTAAATCTCCGACATTTCCATTAGAGCTTTTCGAAAGGAACTATACGATATTAAAATATTAATATACATTAAAATATTTGTCTGCAGTTGTGGCCTTGATTTACCGCCTGACAATACGGTAATCCGTACCTTCAAGAACTGCGCTACTAATAGTGGCATTCAAACAGCGTCTGTACGAGATCTCTGCTTTTGTGTCCAGAGAGCCGGTATCCGGTTAGTTTTTTAAAAACCATTGAATAATTAAGATCAATCAAATGTGATAGGAAACTGGAAATTAAAATGTAGTTTCCCGGAAGTAGACAATTCGATTCCTGACGAACTTAACTTATTTTGTTTTTGCTTCTTCGGCAAATATCTTTAGAATATAAAATTATTTTTCGATCATGGGAAAATTTTTTAGATATTGTACTTTTGTTGTTTCTCTCGATTTTTTTCTTGATTCTCAAAAAAGTAAATGTTGCATAGAAATTTCTGAATTATTTTGGTCACATTGAAATGTTCAACAAAGTTGAAAAATTATAGAAATTTCAAAAGAAAGCTTCAATTCATAACTGGTTATAGACCAGTTACTCAACAAAGTAATTTTTGTTTTGTTTATCAATAATATTGCAAGAACTTCCAGTTTGATGGAAAGATAAAAACAATTGAAAAAATTGAAACATAGATTGAAATTTTATTCATATGCTCTCAAAAACTTTACATTTTGCTGGGGTATTAAAAAGGAAAATAGAGTAAAAAGATTATATTATCATGTTTATATTTCAAAGTTTTTTAAGATAAAACGGACTTTTTCAGACAACTCGCTGGTATGTGCCCTCGTATACAGATTTAGAAAATGAATAAGTATTGAGAACACAGTGAAAGCGATTATTTCAAGAAATCTGTTCCAAGAAGTTGGATATTATTCAATATTAATTCCAAAAAACTCTTTCCAGAAACTCTTTTATGAAAACATTTCTATTTTCCAATAGAGAATTGGTTTTGATTAATTATTTTAATAAATGTCATTTTTCGTTGTAAGGAGAGAAAAAAAATCTTTTCTAAACTGAGAAAAAACATGCTGAATGAGACGAATGAAATTTATGATAGAATAAGTATATCTTAACACTGAAAGCCTTTCTTATCAAAAAATTTTACTCTTTTTGCTTTCATACATTATAATAATGCGTTTTGTAAATCACACGTTGGCATAGTTACGCGTAAACTGTCCAAAGTTACCTGTAAATATGTGCGTAATTGTAGCCGCTAATATTAAATAGTAAATAAAATTCTTAGTAACACAAATGTTAAGTAAATTTTTTATAGAGAAAAACAACCAAAATCAATAAAGTATTGGAAGGATAGCAATAAAAAAACATTCTTCTTAAATAATTAAGAAAAAATAAAACCTGAAAATTCATTATTGATTCAATAATAATTATGAACGTCTAGAACTTGAAAAATAGTATTGAAGAAAATTTAGACAATTCAGCCAAAACAAAAGGGTGTGAAGTAAGTGATCTTTCAGCAGCTGTGCTTAAACGTGAAACGCATAATGAATTAATGGTAAAAACTAGGAAATTAAGAGAGAAAATTAAGCTAATCAATATGAGTTAGAGTGGACCTTTAAATCTTAGAGGACCACTGGTAATTACTAAAATAACTCTACTATCCTTACTATAATTTTTTCTACTAATACTCCCAGGTTTTCTCAACATTAAAAAGTGTAAATGTGTATGGATTACAAGCAACAATTGAATTGTTCGAATATTATAATTAAAAATTTAACACACATCAACGGAATCGAATAATTTTAGTATGGATGGTTTTAGAGAAGTTCTTCGCTTGAAGATTTTATAATGCTTGAACTTACCGTTCGCACTAGTTCCCAAGCACCCCGTCCACAATGCGTGTTGATTATAGGATGAGAGCATCGCAAATAATGATCCATAATTTCGCATAAAATCTAAAAGAAAGGATTAAAATATTTTACAACGAATTTTGTTTTCTAAGCTTTAAAAAATCCAATCATCAAACCTCGAAATACTGGCTATAGTCGTTCGGGATTTTTGCTTTTTGCGCTGTTGTTATTGCTGTACTTGCTTCATTTCTGCACTCCATATAATTATTTTCTGCTTCTACCTATATATATTTGTATCATATACAAAGAAATTATATGCAATGAAGATTAAGAAACAAATTAAAAGGAATTAAATGATCATTAATCCTTCACAAATTAAATTCTAGTTCTTCACCCCACGAACTGTAAGAATTAACAATTTTTCGAAGAAAGCTCAAAAGTAACTATGACAACTGAAGGGAATAATGAAGGGAAATCAATAGGAAGAATTCAGCATTTTCAAAATCTCAAACTAACGGTTAATCTAAAGACATATAGAGCGAGTGATTTACCTCAGCAAAACAAGTAGCATAATCTTCAAATAATTTATATCCTTCACCACACATATACCCGTAACTGGCGTCAACCGCTTCTAGAGCTATACTTGAACAAGAAATATCTTCAGTGCACTCCTGCAATGCTTGTAAATTAAACAATTTGACGAGCCAGTCTATAATTTTTCATGAATAGTGAGAATGTGAAAGCTTTTTGCAGTAGCTTTTTTACAGTCCCTGATACTAACTGATCTATAGCAGTAAAAATTTACTTATTCGCAGTGCCTTAGAATTATAGCCGAGTGAAAGATCAAAAAATACATCAAGATGTTGCAAAACTAAAAGACATCTGTAGGAAAAAAAATTCAAATAATATAAAAGAATGCGTGCACGTTTTATCGATTTTATACAAATTTATTTCAAGTTTAAATTCTATTTTTTGCTTCTCTTTCTAGGATACTGGCCAATTTAGTTTAAATGTAGAAATTTTTAAACAGATATGAACAAATAAATAACATTTGAAAATAATTTAAAGAACTATGAACTGAAACAGTTATATGACTTTCATTTATAATAAAACTATATTTGCGAAACGTTTTAGAAATGTTTGTAGGAAAAAATCTGAAATTTAAAACTGATATTAGGAAAATTACAGTAAATGAAAACCATAACTCGATGAAATTCGATAATATTGATAAAAGGTAATCTGAATAAGTTTAAAATGGATAGTACCTTGAAATGAGCATAAACATTACAGAGTTCTTTAAAAATATTCGTTCCTTGTACAGGTAGTTGTATTGTATTTCTACCTTGCATTTTTCCTACATAATCTAGAACTGGCTGAAAAATCAATTATGAAATAAGTAAGATAAAAAGTTGGTATTACTTAATATAACAATAATACTTTTCCTATTGCTGCTCTGATTGAAACTGAAAAAGATGCCTACATTCGAGTAAGAGAAGCAAAATCTGAGAAATGATTCCACCATCAATTATGTGTCTTATTAATACTTTATTCGACTTTTCTGATACCACAACAGATCAAGGAGACTGTATTTTGAAAAGATTTCTAAATATATTTGTTAGAGCAATTTCTCGAGAAAAATATTAAAGGGAAGTGGGAATTATGAGAAAAACTGATTATACCAAATGAATGAAACTGTCTTTTTCTTATTTCCTGGACTATATTCGAAATAAGAGGAATTTTAGCTAAATATTTTTTTGTTGCAGCTACCTCATTTGTGAAATTCAAGATGAGAAAGATTTGAATGTCAACATAATTTCAAAGAAATTTTTTAATTGAAAGAAAAAAACATGCCTGGAAACATTTACTGATTGACTGCTCGGCGAATGCGGTACATTTCTCAGCATTAGATGATAATTCATTCTGATCACTCGTTGCTACCGAATTTAAATATCTCTCCATAATAACCATTATAACAAGCAATATTTGATGCCAAGTCCAATCAGCAGTTCGCATCCTGCAGGATAATAGGACGTGAAGAGACACTCTATCAATTTTTGCAGTACTTCATATCTTCAAATATGAAAGCTTATTGTTTAATGCGAATACGAAAAACTGCAAGAAACAGAATTCTGGATTAACTCAAGTGCTCATTTCAGAAATTCTGATAAAAAAGTCCAAAAATCCATTAAATTTACCAGATCATAAGTATGATTACGAAACAAAATGACTCGTCGTGAATAGCTCTACGATGAAAGATGCAGGAAACATGCCTTTAAATTTGTTGATTCTTGAACTTATTTACCAAAAAAATTTCACGACTTTTTACAATCCTGTCTGTCACTTTACCTTATATATTGGGCATCATTTTGTTCTTCCGCCCCCTGTCCTTTTTTGCCATTTCCTCCATTGAATTATCAAAATCTGATTTCCTCTACTGCACTTCTTTTTCTTCTCAAAGAGACATGAAGCAAATCAGCAAAGCAAATCCGATTGGCAAAGGAAAACGACAGAAAGAGAGAGAAGACTGGGCCATCCCCAAGCTTCTCTATATAATGTCAAGTCCTAGACTCTAATCTAAGCATTATTTGCCTATAAAAGAGAAAAATCACAGATAAAATGTTCTTTCTAGAGTCAATATTTCTATGTGGAGAAGGGAAATGTAGGATGATTTTCTCTAAAAGGGACATGCGTTTTTCAAGTGAGCGCAAAAATGAGTAAATGCTCTTGTCGGGTCGTTCAAAATGCCTAAATTAACCAGAATATGGATGAATATTCTGTACATCACTTTGAATTCCAATGGTAATATTCCGAGTTCCAATCTCTGTGGATTTCTGTGATACACGATTAAAACATCATTTGAAATTCATGGGGATGCAATTAGTTTAATAATTCAATTAACATTCGTATTTCAAAAGATAATTCATAGAGGAAAGAGGAAGAAGATCAAATAGTTGCCGATTGTATCGGTAACATGCAGTAAGCTTCTGGAATGGAAAGCAATTAGAACTGAGGAATAATTTTATGGCACATGCAGTTCTCCAGAAAGTTTACTCTAATCTACAATTTTTGAATTGTAAGCAGGCAGTTCAAACATTGCTGTCCAATTATTGTAACCATTTACCTGTACGTTTTACTTAAACGTTATTAGATTAATTTTTCGCCTTTATATCATATAATGAAGGCAATGGGCTGAATAACGTAAACTTGATGTGGAAAATGAAAATTGTACTTTATAAAAAAACCGGCGAAAATTTCAATTGTTTTTCGGAGTTCTTTTAGAATTATCATTATTCTACTCATTGCATATGTCCAGTTCTTCGGAAGTGTTATTGTCAAACAAGGAAACAATCATCTACGGTTTCGAGGAATCCGCTATTTAGAAGATCAAATAGCGATACTTCTCGGTACCGCAGATGACGGTCAATTTTCACTTCGATAAAATGATGGAAATTCACACTCCTCCTGGGATACCATTGACCCAACTATCCAATACATTCTTTATATGATCTGTTAAAAATATCCATGGGTCTTCAAACGAAGTCAATTTCTGAAAAGCAACAAGCGAGAGATGATCGTTTCTCGATCACGTTTTTGATAGTTTTTATAAATTTGCCGGAGTTTTTTTTTTCGAAAACCTTTAAAGCGAATTTTTTTTTAGAATTAAATTCTAGAGCATAATTTCTAAAGCTAAATATTTGCTCGATAGAAATAGAGTAAATAAAAACAATCCTCATCATGTTATGTGTTCTTACAAACTTCAAACTGCGCTTAGGGATGAGGATTTTCATTACGTGAAACCGTAACCGTTGTCCAACGCATTCATGAACGCTACGGCCGTAAAATTGCCTTGTGTCGAACTATGAGTTCTAATGTGTGGTGAATTGACTGAGGTGATGGGGAAGAATATGGAGAACTGTTGATTGCAGGGGAGATTTATGTTCGAGAACTAGATTATCACATCTGGGCAAGGAGAAAAATCGAGAACGAAAAATATAAGTGAAACAAAACGATTGGAATAGAGCCCGGTTTACCCTTAATTCATTGCAGTATTTAATTATCATTTCTTGTCATGTATAATCCACATTTTTTCTTTCTGCACTTCAACTTATTATTTTTAATCTTCAAGGTATTAAAATTTCCGAGAAATTATCTTCGAATAATATATTCAGGAAATGGGCCGACGACAGGGCAATGTTTTTGACAGGAAAGAAGTGATGAGTTTAATGCAAAAGCGACTAGATGGTTCTATTAAAAGTTTGCGCGAACTAAAAGACAGGATTTCAGAGGAAACGGGTGAACAAATTGCACTTACAACACTTTGGCAGCAGATCCACAAAATGAGGGTTTGTTCTACTCATTATTTTCATTTGTCGAGCCGTATTATGCAAAGGGCTTTACCTAAATTCATTACTGAAGTCTGCCTCTTAAATTGTTTTGCTTAAACTATGTAAAGTATTGCTCTATGTGTTGCAAACCACTTGAATATAACCAATCTATATCATCAGCCCTCTACATTCGGAATATGCCTTATCATAGCTTGAAATGTTCAGCTTTTTCCAACGGTGTAAACGACTGGAAACTTGTTGTAAGTTTTCAGGGAGAAGCAGTCAATAATAGATCTAGTTATGTTCGAATGACTGCATCACGTGTTTCACGAATTGACGCTTCGCAAGTTAGTATCCAGAAGATGATGGAAGAAGATGATGGCATTGATACACATACTCAATCGATTGGAGCTTCAAACGGTCCGTTCTTCAGACTGTTCGTATTGAGGAAAATGAATAGGAAATAGCGAAAATTTAATTTTATACTGCATTATATTTTATTTAATAATCATATTTTTGCGTGTTTCTATACCGAGTCGTTATTTTGTGAATTAAATAATAGAATTTCACAGTAAATGACTTATTACTGAAGCATAATGAGTTATTTTTAGCTAACAGCTCTTCGTTACGCCGATCAACTCGCACGTCTAAGCGGAAAAGCTATTCACCTACTCCTATCTCATCCAGATTTGATCTTAAGAAATCGCGTGTTTGGTAATAGTCCATCTATTATCTCATTCCTACATTCATTGTTGTAATAGTCAACTCAAACAGTTAAAAGAAAAAAGTAAATATTGGGTTGAAAACATCAAAAATCTCACAACTGTAGGAAATCTATATGTTTAATGAAGTCAAACATAGAGGGTTTGTTACTCTTAAACATGATAATGTTTTTATTTTTAGCAGCACAACTTCTGCATCTAGTAGCAACATAACATTGGTTTCTCATTCCCTAAGATGCTTGGGATTACCAAAAAAGGAGAAAATCATCAGGCGGAAAAGAATTGATGAGCCAAAGAATTGGGATAAAGATGTGGAAGAGTCAATTAGACAGGAGGCTCTGAGGTTATTTTAAAAGGCTGTTTTATTTCAGTGTCGTTTCATCAATTCATTTGTCTTTTTAATGCATTTGAAGGCATCACTGTTTATTTCATTATCTCATATTAGTCAATTTGTCTTTTTGCTATTTGCCAGTGACATTACTTGACTTTTAGTGGGATAATGTAGGCTTGAAGACTTAGCATTTTTCAAATAAAATGTTTTTTTTACCAGGAAAAAATCAATGAATAGATACTTTTATTATCAAAAAAATTTTTCTGTAGTACAAATTTATCACTTATATTATTTTCTGATTTTAGGCATGAGGAAGAAGCTGCGGATGATCCATTGGCCAAGGCAAAATCGAAAGTTTGGCTATTTTGCGAGAAATTCGACGAAGATGGTGAATCGAAAGCAAAATGCAGAATTTGTGGCATGGTATGATTTTTTTGCTTAGTAACATTTTTTAGAAAAGATAAAGAATTTTTTTTTTATTATCCAGTTTCGTTATTCTTGATGGTAGCATGTCGTGCCTTGTTAGATAGAAGTCTAAAAAAATTGCTTCAAATACAAATTTGGAAATTAACAAGTGTTATCGATATTTAAGCCTCTCTGCAGTATTCTGATGAATTTTTCTCTACTTTCAGGTTATGGTACGTAAGTTGGGTTCAACCAGGGCAATGCTACGTCACTTAAGAAAAATGCATGATAATCTCATTGAGGGGATCATCAGACCGGTAACGAAACGTGTTACAGCAATTGCTGGAAAACCGAGAGGTGACGATGGCTTTGATATTGATGATGATAGCGCATGGGTGGAAGAGGTTGATGAAGAAGATTTCGATGATTATGAGGGTATGATTGTTTTAGGTTTCTGGAGTTACATTAATCGAATTCTTGCGAATTTCTCAAAATTGATATAGAATTCTTCCATTCATATAATTTTTATTTCAAGGAAAATTATCGAAGATGCTATAAATGTCGGGCAATTAGAGTTTAAGGGTGAGCTGTCAAAACACTAATTGTCATGGAGTTATATATTTAAAAGAATTTTGGGAAAAAGCACCACAATGTACTTAAAATATTCAAGCTTTTGAAGCAAATGATAAATTCTCAAGCAGATGAGCAACATGATATTTAAGAACAGCAGTATGCAGTCGCACAGCACTGTGTTGATAAAGGGAAAGTTATAACCTACAATAGTTATGCAGATGAAGGTGGTCCATCTTATGCTGGCGAAGTATTCATTCGAGAAGATGGCTCGTAAGTAAATGGCTAAAAATTTACAAAATTATCTTTATAACTCATCTGCATTTGCTTTTTGATTTTGATTTGCATGGAAAGGAATATTTCATTTCCATTTTTTTCTCGATTTTGAAAATCTCTTTTTACACTTCAGTTACGCTGACGGCGATGAATTTGTCGATGTGGTGTATGTACAGGACGGAAATTCATTTGACGAAATCATTTCAAAGTCGAATGATGGAAGTTCATTTGTCAATAAGTAATTCCAGCAATTATAATTACTTCATTATTGTGATATAACGAAAATTAATATATTAAACTTATCTCAAGTCTCATTTACTTTTTCAGCGAATTGTCTTCCATGGAAAATAGAAATGAAGAAGCTGCCATGCCTTCACGTTTGAAGCGTAGCATTTCCGATTCGGAATTGGCTCAGCCATCCTCAAGAAACGGTAATAACGGTCTTGAACATTATGAAGATACAAATTTGGTATGTTTTAATATTTCATTATCAAGATTTTGTGGAGCTGAAAATTTATATTAATTAAATAATCACTTTAAAACGACAACCACAAATTATAATATACGCTTCAGAAAAGATCAGTTTCATAACGGATGAAATGATATTTCTTTCATTGCTTTACATTTTTCTTTTGAAATATTTATTTTTCAGGAGACTGATAGAGAAATGGGAAATCTAGATCTACTAAGTGGAGGACAAAAGAGGCGACAAGATATAGATGATGACCACTTCAGCCGCACTATTGCCTCATCTATTCTAACATTCCCCCCAGAACAACGAGAGCTTGTGCGTTGCGCCGTCATGCAATGTATCGAAGAATTGAGATCGGCCGAATCAACTGCGGTCGAAGAAGCTCCTCAAGTAACCGATGAAGAATTGGTTCAGATCTCTGATGTTTGAGGTTTGAGTACTGTTTTTAAAAAAGTTTTAATTGTTTGGATTATGAAATTTGTAGATGTTATCACCTCATATAGAATTTTTCGCTCTTCTTTCAATTCAGATAAAAGTAATGCTTACTGATTTATCATGTTCCACTTGAAAACTTTGAATTTGTTCCAAAAATTTTTGATAATTTCATCTTTTGAAATTCACATTGTTCGAATATTAAATTTTTAATTTAATAGTCTTTATAAAGAAATTATGGTTAGTCATTTCTAAACTGTATGGTGAAAGTTTATGACTTGACCACAGAAGTTTATGATTTTTATTCATCATTCGTTTCATATTTGAATTTATAAAATTATCATGCTATTTGGATATATTTCTTCACTGGATATATTGTTTCAGCATTTCATTATAATTTTTAAAGTTTTTCCCTAAAAACAATTCTATGTTTCTAAGTCCTTTCGAAAAGCAGACAAATTACTTTCGTTGGAAATGCGAACGAGTGAAGTAACACATCTGTTTTGCTTTTTTGCTTCATTCTAAACAATTGTTTTTGCTTTCAATCTTCTGTACTTATATTTTCTTGTGTTTCTTCAGATATAAATTGTTTTAATCTGGAGGCAACTCACAAGACTTATATAACTGTTATTTCTTATTAACAATTTTTAAGATGCTATAAAATATTCAACTTTTCGAAACCGACGTCTTTATTTTATTCATATTAAAAATGTATTTTAGAATTCTTTACGAAAATGAATAAAACTATTAAAAAATTTCATGAGTCGAACTGATTCTTCATGCCGAAAAAGTGAATTCTGTAAAAATTGTGAAATCCGGGTACGTTAGTCAATTTTAGCGACACCTGTCAAGTATTGCTCAATTTCACGTTTATCGGTACGAGTGAAATTCGTTGCAGATATCTTCTCGTTAATGAATGCGACAACTGTGTTCCTTGTAAATATATCGTAACTAGCAACATGAAGCATATTTAACCCTCAGTTTATTGCTATCGTTTGGTGTTAGCGCGTTCAGAAATTGAGTGATATTCTCTTTCAAATTACTGTTCACAAATTTATTTAGAACTTTGTTGCACGATCTTCTCAACATTTCATATTGATCATGCGATAGCTCCTGTAAATTAATATTTGTTTTGGATATTTTTATATTTCGGATGTGGAAAACAAATGGATGGGCATTATATTTATTTAGTGTGTAAAGTCTCTGGTATAAATTTGAATGAAGCTCTGAGTTTGAAATATTTCTTTCACTGTTTCTGCTTTGACATGAATTTGTCATCTAATATTAAATCAAAATGTCAATTATAAATAACTAATTTTAAATTTAGCTGAGTGTGCGAAGCCTTTTGATTCTTGTAATGGACCGACGAGATGAATATGGAAAAGAAATGCATTTTTCGCTATTCAGATGGACGGTATATTAGATAAATCTAGACAATATATTTCTCTGCTTAAGTTTTCTTGTTTATCTTAGCTATTTAAAGAATTCGAAGTTGAATGATTTATTAAGTTACCTCGTATTTTTTGAGATGAAAATTCCGAAGTGTTCTAAGTTATTAGTGTTTCCCATTATATTTACAAAGTCCTGCTCATCTTTCGTCATGTTCAGCGCAACTAGTTGAATGATTTTAGTACTTACTGTTTCTTCGTCAAGGAATTCCGTCATTGCCGAAATATCCTCTTCTTTGCACATCAGGAGCATCAAAAAAAGATAATTTTAAGATTATGAGAATTTGAGTAAAATATCTTCATTTATCATCTCCGAAATAATCAATCCATCATATTTTTTGAATTTACTGAGAGAAGTAAGTAAGCAAATTTGAAACTTGATTTAACATGAAATTCGAAATTTGACAGAAACAACTCTATTTCTTAACAATTTATCGATTGCATCATATTGTGCAGTTTATGCTAAGCGATCAATGTTATGCGATCCACACCGCTAATTGTGCCAATTTTACCAACACAATTATCAACTTTTGATATGGATGATTTCAGAGTAATTGCTGAGTTTTGCTGAAATTAAAATGAAATTACCCTATTTCTGAAAATTTCTTTACTTCAGTCAGTTTACCTGGAAATTATAAAATTGATATTGATTTCTAACGATGTCGAAATACCTGTCAAATGTTCTTACATCATTTTTTCTCTCTGAAGTCGAGTTTATAGCCAAAATACTGCGCAATAAAAACATATAGCCAAATATTTTTATTTTCATCTTTTTCAGTCCTCCAATTGAAATGTGCATTTCATATTAAAATGTTCAAGGAAAATCAATATTATATTCCGGTGAACTGCGAACGAAAGTATCCAATTAGTTTCATATCGCAGAATCAAATGATGAATATTCATACATAACTAATGTTTCCGTTTTCAGTAATACACATGCCATTTTCTATAACTAGTCACTTTTGCGTGAATTCCTGTAAATTGTGATTAAACAAGCTATTGATTTGAAAAAAACGGCTCTGACATTCCCAGAAACACCACTCTGATCCAGGGCGGGATCGAACCGCCGACCTTCTGCGTGTAAAGCAGATGTGATAACCACTACACCACTGGACCTCCAGCTTAGCAGAAACTAATCCCAATGACTTATTTCCTGAAAATTTAAATGTTTGAATTAATATTACTGATGTGTAGTATTTTATTCATATGAATGCGGATAATGCGAGGATTGTCCTCAAATCACATGATGTTGTCAGCTACTTAGTCTACAGTAACTGATTATTCAATCACTGCCGGATCAACTTTAGTAGTTTTTGTTTGTTGTCTGAAAAGGTAAGATTAAATTAGGAAGAGCTCAGCTGTTGGGTCATTCATAAAGTACTGAAAATTTGAATTGAATTATGGGAATTAGTAGCAATCTCTTTTTTAATAGCTATAATTTTATTTTTCTAGTAGCTCCACGTCAAATTATTTGAGTGAAAAATCCAAATAATTTCACATATTTTACATAAATTAACTATGAAATATGTGAAAAAAGTGAAATGGTTAAGCAAACGAAGAATTGATTATCAGTAAGAACTGATAGAAGGTCCATATTCCTAAGCTTACAGAATGGTGTTTACAGGCTTATATATGAATACAGTTGAGATGGAATTATGCGAAACGGATGAAATGGAACGAAATGAAACAAATTATCGTTTTGAATCGAATGTAGTACACCGCAAAACCGGTTTCATTAACTGGGAACAGTTTTTCAATTTTTAATTACTGAAATGTTGCATTGATGCTGACTAATTTACCTTGCAATATATACCAATAAAATTTTGAAACATATCCATTTAATAAAAGTTTATCGTGTAAAATTTCAAGAATTTCCTTTGTTTTGAAGTTTAATGAAGATTTCATTGCACAATCCAACGGATAATAATAAACGGAGAATTTATTTCAATGAAATACAAATTCACCGTTTATTTGATTTCAATATGTTATATCTACTTCAGAAAAGTGAAATACAAGTCATAGAACTCGGAATATTTACTTTAACACTTATTTGATTTATATTTTGTTACCGTGTCCTCATCAAATTTTAATTAAATTTTGGATTTTTGATGCTAAATTATAAATGCTAACTGTTTCCCTCAAAAGGTTTTAATAGACAAAAGTTGATATCGTAAGTTTAGCCTGCGATGTTCTTTGAAGTGAATTCAAAGATAATCTGATAAATTCTTTCGATCATATTCTCCATTGTCAAAAGCACAAACATCGATTCATTTATCTTTCCATAATTTCATTTGTTTTTTGTTTACGGCAGATGTTTATGTGATGGAACGCTTTTGGAGCAAAAAAAAATGAAATTAGTGACTGTGATTACAATTCTTCTTCAAAAGATTTTTTGTGCCATATTCTAAAGAAAATTTTAAAATATCAACGAATCTTATATACAAATACTTTTTCCAAGTTAATTTCATCAATCAGAAATTTTCGATTTTATTCCATTTTAATCCAATTGAAAGAAATGAAATAATCCTTAGAGATTACTCATTTTGGACTTTTTTTGTCTTTTTATGGATTTTGTTAAAAACTGCAATCGTTCATAAAGCGTCACTAGTTTCAACTGAAGATTATAAAAAGGAAATGTAAACCATTGCTAAAACGTGAATAAATTTAGCTTCGGTATGATTTAAATTAAAAATTGGCTTAATTATCATTGTCTAATATCCAAAATATTTCAGATGCCTATTCCTTCTAATTTAATTTACTATACCGTATATCATTTTTGATTATAAAACATGAAAAATATAATCTTCGAATTTAATAAAAAATAATGGACCATGTGATACTATTCGGCCAAAGAATTCATTTTGACACATCAAATTTATTTAAATTCGCATAATCGAAACTTTTCAGTTTGTGGCTACACAGAAAGCAAACCACGGCAAATATTATCAATTAATCATTGTTATATCAGCAGCCAGATATTCACAATAGACAGTGATACCTGGAATTTAATGGATATCTCTTAATAGTCTGTATTATCTTTTATTTAAATGTTTTAATCACTCGTTTGATAAATTGATTTGAAATTTATTAAACTCTAATGTAATTTTCATAAAATATATTGGAATTTATGTAGTTTGCATCAATATCCACCAAACATTTTATCAAAAGGTTTAAAATAATTATGAAGAACTATAAACAGCTTTTAGCAATTATTCTCATTTGGAATGAAACTGATTTATGAGAAAATTAATGCGTCAATTCTTATAACAGATGTGTAGAATACCTGAAACTACAAGCTGAGATAATTTTAATAATTGATATGATTGTAAGTATATTTTATCACACTCTGGATTGAAAACAATTTCCACTCCTCTAAGTTTAAATTTAAAACAAGATTCAATAGACTTGCCTAATAAATAACAAAAAGATGTGTCAATGTATCAATTAGAATCTTGATTGAAAAAAATGGTTAAAAAGTTTTTAATTTTTAAGTTTAATGCTTTTAAAGTTCCTTTTTTGAAAAGATGAGATATGAATCAATTCAAGTTACAGCTAAACTAGACTAAGTTTAAGTTTAGCTACATTGAATAATTATTTCATAGTGAATTTTAGGTAAATATCATATGCATACAATTTCCTTGAAAAATTTTTCAAGGATCATGCTTGCTTGAATTAAGTTAAGAATAGAATAAATTATTATTGAGTAAATAAGAAAGATTATTTGTTTTGTTATTTCAAATAATATTTAAAGGGAAAGATTTTTGTAGGGCTCTCTTAAACACGTAGATACATACATGTGTATATTTTTATTCCGTAAAGTCAGTCAAGAAAGGACTTTCAAGAAAAATCTTAAATTAGCCAAATAAAGCACCACTTTCCTTCTTGACTTCCTTTTCCTATCATTTCAATAACACATCATTTATTGGAAAATTTCAAATTTCTTTCCATTTTATTGTTTTTTCTTTTAACAAGAAATAAACTACACTTATTTATTTATGACAATTAAAAAAGCTTTTTTAATTTATTTCAAAATTTTTGATGCAGCAGCAAATTTTTATTGATGTTACTATTAATATAAGGCAAATGTTTGTAGATTCAGTTTAAAAATTGGACTGTTTAATATGATCCGATAGCATTTCTCATGCTTCAAAATTTCATCTATCAACAATTTATCGTATTCATATAGCTGTATTAGTAATATATTATTAAGTTAAGTATTTTAAATTTAATGAATCATTCCTCGGAAAATGAATGAATTCATGAGAAGACTTCATAAAATGGCCGGATTTATATTTTTAATATTTCTTCTTTCCTCTCTTTCTCTCTCTTTCTTTCTTTCTTTATTCCCATCCCCTTCTACTATTTAACAATGATGTTTCAATGATTGCTCAATTTTTCAATTTTTTTCTTGATAAAAATATTCAATTTCCCGTTGTCCGTTTCGCTGGATTCCATAATTAACTCATTGATTTTTGCAAAAAATAACTTCAGCTTATTTAGAATTGTCAATCTGAGCATAAAACTCATCTCCGACATAATATTTCTTTTGATACAACGATCAATTAATCCAATTTCAGATTCGTTTTCCAGCATTTGGCTTAATTGCAAGTGACTGCCTATTGCTGAGATATATTGCATTTTAATTAGTTAGCCATAAAAACGTGAATGATTTACTCAGTTTTCGGTTTAAAATTACTCATTTACTTTTACATTAAACACATACAAATTGCACATACTTGTCATTTAAATTAGAAATGAAAAAAAAGGCAAAACCAAACGAACAACAAAATAATGTAAAAAAGCAAAACAAAAAGCTGATTTTTCAGAATGAAGTTTTCTGTATCAGTTACGGTTGCAATTTTATTTGAATTTCTTATTTACGTCATTCTGATCAATAAAGTTACTTCTGCAAGCGAAGGTTAGTTTTACAGACAAAATAAAATAATATATAGTTTTAACAAAAAATTGCGACATTTTGATCTTTTTTTGCAGTCAACATGCGATACCTCAAGTCGCACAAATTTATTCCCTATAATATCACAAAATAATTCTAAATTTCGAGGGAGAAGTTTTCTTTCTATCACATTGATACAGATTTCATAATTCGAATTAAATCGAAAGTTTTCGATGAAGAAATTCAGAATGGATTTGAGCAGATGGAAAAGAATGAATTTCCGTTACCATTTTCGGGCAATTTCTATAGCAAACGAGTGAATTACGGTATCATCAAATGTTTTTAAATGAATTTTACAAATAACAGTTGCCTGATCGATTTGATAGTATAATTTTTTATATAGTTATTATAGTATAATTTTAGTTTCCAGTATAATTTTCCATAAATTTGAAAATATAGTAAACTGAAAAAAATTCTGATAATTCTTCAAATAGCTACACTAAAATGATAAAAAGTTAAATAAAATTAAATCCGTAAATTTCAGAATTCAGGTTTAATATATCACCGATCTGTCATAATTCGATGATCTATCAAATAGTTTGAATGCAATGGTTAGAATACGATAAAGTGACATAACTAATTTTGCGTGAATTAATAAAAAGTATTTCTAGATGTAATGCCTCCTATGGGTGGAATATATGGTAAAAGAAGATTTGTACCGTTTCACGGTGATATTTACAGTGATTATGATAAACGTCGTCGATTACCACCATTTGATGGGTATTAAAATGAACGATCAATCATTCCGAAAATCATCGAAAAATGAAAGTTAGTTGATTGCGTAATTTTTTAAAAATCAATAATAATATGCACTTTTTAGTCTTCCTCGTTAATGATTTATATAACTGTAATTAAAACTTATCTTTAGATGTACACTTAATGAACAGTATTTCAGTTTATTTCAGATTTTACCGAACTTCATCACATTGTATTATTGACGGAAATTTCGAAAATTTTCTATATTAAAAATGGCGATGATACTATATCACTTAGAAGAAGATGACAGCGATAATTGTAATGATAATTCACAACACTTTCTTAAATTATTACTCAGCACTTCCAGTCATATCAATTTAAAATCTTTTTTAGTGAATGATAACAAATTTTATGATTGAAATAAATAAAAAGAAATTCGATAATCTCTTATCACCAGTGAGGAAGAAACTTTCCATGTTGAATCGTTTGCAGAATTTAATTACTGAATTATTGAAATCACTGAAAGGTGAACATATCATTCATTTATCATTGCAACATTGATGCTTTTCGTGATTTTAGTTTATCGTTTTTGCATAGGAAAAATTAACATATATGGACAAAATTTTTCAAATTTCATAAATTGTCACAAAATTAATAAGTTTAGCCACTCCACGTCTTTGAAGCGCAGCATGCAATTGTTTATATTCATACTTTTTTTGCTGGTAGACTTCAATTTTGCAGGTTCTTCTTTGTTTGAATATCTGAAAGCAAAAATTTTTCCAATGAGAAAATTTTTCTTTTAATTTGAAGAAACTACTGGAATGCTTCGTTTTATTTGTGAGCTTCAGAAGTACAATTTTCCCATGAACCAAGAATTAGATATGAAGCGAGCTGAATATTTGAAAAGTGATCAAAAAACCTTAAATTTAAGAAATAGAAGCAAAAAATCCAAATCTTCAGAATTTTTTAATTTAAGAAATTATTTGCATCCCGCCATCGATACCAACGAAAGATGCGAAAGGTATCGACTGTTGCAAAATTCCCCCGGTATTTCTTAATTATATAAGTGATTGCAATACTGAAATGTTCAAATCTTTAATAATTAAAGAGGGAAGAGAAGGATTGCAATTTTCCTCAATGTCAGAATCTACTCATAATAAGCGACCGATTCTTAAATTAATTTTTCAAATATTACACACTTGGGAATTATCCTCTTTTCATATAAACTATTGTTATGAGAAGTATTACTTTGAGTATGAATTCATTTCCTTTTTTCCATTTACGAAATTGTGAAATTTTCACATTAAAAATTTTTTGTGTGCGATTTTTTTGCGATCAGTTGACTTTTTGACCACTCATTTTTTTTGAAACAGTAAAATATTACAGGAACCGTTTCCGCATAAAATAATATATGAGGAATTTTGTAGTCCGGTTTATTTCGGTGTTGTGGCAGATCGTCCTGATGGTAGATTCTGTCGATTAAGTAATTCCCAGAAAAGACGTATGTTATTTCTTGCGATTTTGCTTCTTTAAGTTATTATATTGCAATCATTAACATACAAAATGAAATTGTTGAAACTGAATGACAAACAATTTGAAATTTTCTGAAAAAATTTCCTAAGATTTGTACCGATAGACTTCATGGGTAATTTTGAAATATTAAATTAAAAGTTTAACAGAAGTTATAGAAAAGTTATGGAATAAGGTAACATATCCAACAATTTAGAAGAGTAATTGTTTTTTAAAATCGATTCTTCAACAAACTTTTTAAACTTACAGTAATTACTCATCATTAGCTTCTATGTGACAAAAAGAAAATGAAAAAACTTTTTTCCTATTTCAGAACCAGTAGATTGTGATGCCGAATGGGTTGAACATTTCCAGGGAATTAATCAATTTTGCTACAAAGCGGTATATTCTTTACAATATACCAATTTTTCCTTTTTTTTGGGACTTAAATTTTTGTCAATTCAATTTCAAGTTCGTATGAAACAGTAAGCGTGGAGTAAATTCAAAATAATAAGCTATTCCGTGTCTTTACAACAATAATAGCTGACAATATTAACAACAAGAAGGAGTGGGAAAGGACGAAAAGACAGAAGTGTTAGGAGAGATTATCTAAATAATTTACTAAAAAATGAACTTAACGCGATTACGATCTGATCTATTGACCATAAAAGATTTGAAAAGTAAAACTGTACAGAACAATAAATTCCAATAAAAAACGAAAGAAGAACGCTCTGAGAGTATCTTATTAAAATTACTGTTCCATTTTGCTAATCAGCGATAAACAATGTAAGAACTAATGATAAAATCTCTCTTCTGTCACTTATTTTTCCCGAAGTTGTCATTCTTACGGTCACGGATGTCATTATGAAATAATTGCAAAATACTCTAAGTAAGCAATAAATAATAAGGATTATTTCAATTCGAATTACAATTACCTTTATTTTAGTTTTCAATTGCATCATCGAAAGACATAATCGATGTATCAAGCAAAAGTGATGGCGATCCATGTGAAAAAAAACGGAAAACAGCAAGACTTATTCAAGTTCCAAATCAAAGCATTAATATGTTCCTTTTTGGTTTGTACTTTTTAGTTAGATAGTATTATTTTTAAAAAATTTTACTTGATAAAATTAATTTCAGGGTTTAATTTGATATTGAATATTACAAATTTTGCTCATCATTATAAGCTGCTAACATGAAAGGAGTAAAAATGATCCCTATAGGTATAAGGATGAAACCTGCGTAAAAAATTTAATTAGAATATTAAAAACATTATATAACGGTGGAAATTAGTCGTTTTTCAGTAAAAGTATTACATGGTTTACAAAATTTATCATGCTCTGTATCGGATGAGAACACCTATTATTATTATATTGGTCTGCACAGGTTTACTTTTCGTAACTGCGTAGATTTATATAAGCATTACATAGGCATAGAAATAAACGGAATAATCAATTGTTTTATTGCCTACTTCATACGGTTGTTCCATCTCAGTTTCTAATCAATAATTTTCAATTTAATGGTTATTGCTAATAAAAATCCTGAATCGGTGAAATTCGCTTTTTAATTATTATAACACTAAGCAATTTGACATTACTTTAAGGAATCCTGAGACTTACCAAACGACTAATTACTTAATTATTCAGCATGATTCAGTGTTAGCGAAATATTACTAACAGACCTTTTTATGTTGCCCATACCGCATTGTGGTTAGGTAAAGTAGCTACCAGAGATATTGCACCGATAAAACCCGAATTATTCGGTCAAAGTTCAGCATGTCTCTCAGCCAAAATACGACAGCTATTTTCTACATCAATGGTCAAAATTTTGGACGAGAAATTTATTGTATTATTGATTTTGATTCTTCAGAAGAGATTTTGATTGGCGGTGGAGTCCATATCATGAAAAAGCTTATACACATTTAGAGGAACAAGGACAATTACTATTGGATTATTTGAATTCACCACGTCCAGAGTACGTTTGGCCTGACGGGTCGAGGATTTTTGCAAAGGGTTGGAGCAGGATCGATAGTGTTAGCACAAATGTCGTCATTTCTAATTGTTAGTTTACATCGTATTGCCGTTGAAACAAATTATTGAATTTAATTAATTTCTCAGTTGCCAGTTTTATCCACTGTCTTTTTTCTACTAAAAAATCTGAAATTCATATTTAAAAAGGCCACAATAATTTTGTTAATCAAATATGAGACTAAAAAATGCTTATCACGTGTAGTAACAACGTCAACTGAATTTGTCATTGTGATCTCCTTCAGCTACCATTTATTGATGTTAGCTATAATTATTATTATCATTAGAGATAAAAACAGTAATTATAAGCTTTAAAATATGGAAAAATTGCAGGGGAAATTTCATTAATAAAAAAATTTACTGAATAAAAAACAATTCTATTAATTTCAAAGAGAAAAATCCGACAAGTGGAAGAATTTATAAAATCAACACTTTGCATTTTATAATAAACTTTGATTTAAATAAAAACTGCAGGTGGCATGTGGCGTGACGTTAACAATTCATTAACTAATTTTAAGTATGGCTCAAAAAGTGTACCAAATCAAGGATTCATTTGTGCTTATCACGTATAGTAACAACTTCAATTGAATCATTGTGATCTTTCTTCTTCAGTTATCATTTATTGATGATAGCTATAATTATTATTATCATTAGAAATCAAAAACACGTAATAATGAAGAGTATCAATGGAGATTCCCATTAAAGTTTATTTGAGACAAAAGATGAGTGATGACTTCTCCAAGTTGTAATACTTTTATCTGTTCTTACTGTTCCTCGAACTCTCAGAGGAAAGTATATCTCTGTTATCATTCTTCTGTATTTTATATCTCTCGAAATCGAAATGGTTTAAATCGATAATTTCTGCTTCAAATTTAGTCTATTAGCGATTTCTAAGCCGTCGAAGTTTGAAATTCCTTTTACGAAAAAAGTTCAAATTTCTTATCATTGCATATTAAAATATGAAGAAATTTATTTTACCTCAAAAAAATAATGCGCAATGTGTATTATCGCCTGATGTTATGAAAAGATTGAGCTGTTATCAGCAAGCATAGGAAAACATTTTTCAACAAATTAAGATTTTTAAAATATTTACTTGCAATAAGGTGATGGTGGAAAATTATTAGCTTATTATTATCACTTAAATTGAAGAATGCATATTTCTGAGTGATTAGTGATGCTCAAACTCCTTACTTTAATATTTCAAGGTGGTCGAAATATTCAACGTCAAACTGCGAAAGATCAAGCAGTACTCAGTGAAAATTGCTCAACTGCCTCAAAAATATGGCTTTATCACATGATTCCTCAAAATTGCAAGGGTCTAAAGCATAAACATTACAAATATAGCAATTAGACATTCAGCATCATTAATGAATTATCAATTCATTAATGATGCTGAATGTCCAACTGCCATATTTCGAAATTGCTGGAAATGCTTGACATAACTTTGGTAGTAATTTTTATTATTGCATGTTTCATTCTTTTATGACATTTTTTTTGACAAATCCTTTTGGTACTAACACTTGCGTTTTTTCCATTTCAGTAATGCATGCCTTTTTGCTAATTTAATTACTGCAGGCTTCTTTTCTTCACCTTTTCCATTTTTTAAGTAATTTTATTTACGGAAAAGTATTTTCGATCATTTACAGTTACCCACACGTGCTTAGCCCAATGCTCTTTTCCCTATGCTAATTTTATTTACTTCACTATTTACTTCACTTACACACTTTTTCCTTTTTTCATTCTATTTATATTTTATTACTTTTATTATTATTATTTATTTACTACATACCTTCAGTTTCATTTATTTTTATTCGTTTTAATTTTATCCCACAAGATTCTTCTTCATTACCTTTATTGCGGAATGCCTTTCCAAACTTTATTAACCATGCAAATTCCTCAAACCGATTAACGATCATTTTTTGTTTACTTGATTAATTGCACCCTTTTCTGCTACTTTTAGGTAATGGAATATTTCTGTAATTCGATTATTTTACTTCCGAATCTCCCTCGGAGAAAAATCTTTCATTTAAATTTTAAATAAATGCCGAACGCTTGTGAAGTACTTGAATTTATGAATTATTCCTGAATTTTTCTTTTTTTGAACATTTTAAAGTTTTTATGCTTTCGAATTTTTTAATAGTATAAGCCTAAATTTCAGCAAAATTTCGTCGGAATGCATCAAATGTCACTGATTTGTATGTATGCTTGAAAACTAAAATTTTTGCATAATTGGAAGATCCTGTGCTATTTTAAAAAGTGATGGATTTATCAGAATGCAGTTGTTTGCACGATTTCATTTAGTAACTGGTGTGTGCTGAAATGCTGTCTACGGTCGTTCCGGAAACTGGAGGTGATCAAGGAGAGGATAAGAATGTCGAGTTTCTCGAGGTTTTCTTTATTATTCAGTTATTTGTTATGATTTATTCAAAGGAGCTTTGTCAGTTTTGATAGACTTACTTTCGCTCTTATTATTACTTATAATATTATTTTCGTTTTTCTCATATCGCATATCAATCATTTATCATTTCTTCCCTCTCTTCTTATTTATGTTCAAGAAATATTGACAAATGTTATAAGAATAAACTCTAATGAAACCAATCAATAATCTTGATTAGACAATACTGCCTGGAAATTTTATTGCATTAATAACTTGTTAATGAACATCTGATTTTCTTTAAAATTCTTGATTTAATTTCAAAAAAGACATTTTTTCATTTGTAATTTCAAAGTGTACTGCTTGCTGTATTGCTTGCAGGTTGATCCGAATGTTAAAGAGCTTGATTTAACACGGCATCGAATTAAAAAAATTGAAGGATTTGACTTCCTGCACAACATCGAATACTTATGTTTACGTTGGAATTTAATTAAAAAAATTGAAAATTTACATATGCTTGTTACAATAACCGAACTCGATCTTTATGACAATCAGGTCTGAAATTATTTTATTAAATTTGTTTCCTTGAAAATTTGAAATATGAGATAGGGCAATAAACATAAATAAGCGAATCGATAACTATGATGACGATAAACATTGTATAAATCAAAAATCTGATAATAACTAAAACTATTAGATTTAGATCACCAAAATCGAAAATCTGGATGAATTAGTCAATCTGGAGTCGTTGGATTTATCTTTCAATCGTATTACAGTGCTCGAAAATCTATCATCGTTGAAAAAGCTTAAAAATGCTTACTTTGTTCATAACAAAATTCAAAAAATTCAAGGACTTGATGAAGTGATTTTTTGCCATTATCATTGAAGCAATCGATTAGAAAAAACATTTCCTTCCAAAAATTTATCAAAGTGAATTTGTGAAAACAATTATTTCATTGAAGTAATGTAATCTTTCAGCTCACTGAATTGGAATACTTGGAACTTGGCGATAATCGTATCAAAAAAATAGAAAATCTTTCAAAAAACATTAAAATTAAAAGATTATTTCTGGGAGCCAATCAAATTTTTGACATCGAAAATTTAGAAATGTTAGAAAATATTGAAGTACTTAGTCTTCCAGCTAATGCAATCCAAGAAATTAAGGTTATGTTAAATTTTATTTGTTATTTTTCATCGTCATTATCAGCATTAAATTCCATTAATGTAATCAAAAAGCATTTAGAACTTGAAATATAAAATCATTTCAAATTTTGGATTATAAATGTTTTGAATCAGACTTAATGCTCACATAGAGAAAAAAGAATCATCCAACAGGTAATCATCACAATAAGATAGAAAAACATAAATCTGATTGTTATCGATTTTTTAATGACAGTTTTATGATAAGACATTTCTCCGGCAGTATCGGAGTTCCTTTACATCATTTGTAATTCGTACGCAATGTATCATCATCCTAACAAGTCTTCAGTAAAAAATTCGTTTTAAATTCAATCTCTCTGTAATGCAGTAATTGAAAAATTATGCATCATTTACGTCTTGAATGTAAATGACTTACATCTTAGAAGAAATTTGTTAAAATTGGGTTCTTGAAATGAAAAGTATTATTTTTAGGGTCTGAATAACTTAAAAACACTTCGAGAATTATATTTATCACAAAACGGCATAGAATATATCAATGGTCTGGAAAATAATGCAAATTTGGAAATTCTCGATCTGAATTACAATCGTCTCCGTTCTATTTCAAATATTCGTCATCTTCAGAAACTTACTGATTTCTGGGCTAAAAAGAACAAGGTTTTTAAACGATTCTTCGAATTATAATTCTTAACTTATGATTGAATCAATTTGATTATAATCAAACGCAAATATTATTACTTTGGAATTTCTTGAAAAAGAGAAAAAATTTATTTTTCAGAAATATGAGGTATTATATGTCTAATTTAAACTAGTTCATGATTAAATTAATTTGAATTTGGACTAAAACCGATAAATTTTTTCATTTAATATTCAAATTTAGTTGGAAGAAATTGCGGACGTGAAAGAATTGATCGAATTGCCAAATTTGAAATTAGTGTATTTGGAGATGAATCCATTCTCGGAATGTGGTACCTATAGAGGGAAAATAATTCATATGCTACCACAAATCGAGAAACTCGATGCTACCTATTGCCGTGTGAGACATTTATCAGTTTTTTAATCCTATCAAGCTCATAATTTTACAATGTTAACTTTCCGTTTAAAAGATCATTTTGAACTTTCAGAGAGTAGGAAATCGTCACTGTTGAAAATAATCGGAAAGGCCAGAAAATTTTTAATGATTTCAATTTGGAACATCATACGATTGTCTTCATTGTAAGCGAATAGTTTGCTTGTCAAAATTTTTTTAATACGAATTAAATAAACTCATTAACAGAATTAAATGAATAATTTCGAAAAAGTTGGCTAACTGTTTACTTTAGTGATCACAAACACGCACACACACGCACAAAAACACACACATACATTTGTAATTTATGTATGTTGGATTAAATTTGTTGAAGAAATTAATCAAATCGAATGGAATGTACTAATTCAAATATTTTATGGATGAGATTGTCATATATTTCTCTCAAAATGTGCGAAGTGGTAGCCATTCATTGAAATGAAGAAATCAAGAAATGTTTGCAAGAAAACGATTTTTTACGTTGAAGTGAACGAAAAGAAATTGGAATGATTTAATGACTTTATTCATTCAACAAAAAACTTTATCGATAATAGAAAACAAATTCCAGTAAACGGGCACACAGCGAAAATGATTAATTTCATTTCCAAAAATATTCAATTTAACCACTTGATAATTTGCTGCATAACTATTTCCGCAAACCTTTCTTTTTTTGAATTTTTTCTTGGAAAGTTTTTAAGCTTAAGCTTCATGACATTCCCTCTTCGATTATTATTTCTCACTAATTATGTATGCAAACAATAAATGAACAGAATAAATATTTTGTTTGACAGGGAATTTTTAAGTGTTCCATAGACAATTAATCTAATTCAATTCAGCAACTTAGTCTGCCATTTAATTGTCATAAAATAAATTTATATCAGTATCAATAATCTCTTAAATATAGCCATCAACTGGGGAGGATATTCTGTTTTGCTTGCTTACTTTCACTCGGATTAGTCAATATCATTTCATCTTTTGCTAGCAGGCTATCCATGTAAATATTTTTGTTAAATTGTGCAGAGAAAATAGAAGTGTTTCCTTTCCTTCTCTTTCATTCCTTTTTAATCCCTAACATCTTCAGTTACAGATATTTAATTTATCGATATTTTGATGAAGTATCACTGTTATTAATATTAATTACTATTATTATATATTCTATTATTATTATTATTGTTATTGTTATTTTCGCTACTTTTTATTATTATTATTATTATTATTGTTATTAATCATTACCATCGTTATTGTTATTATTATAAACCATTATTTATTATTAATATTATTTTTACTATTACTGCTAATATTTCATTCCCAATTTTTCCAAATTTCTTTATGCCTTTAACTTACAATAGCCTTGAAATTTTTGCATTATAAATGATGAATTCGAAAAGTTCATCATTAATTATCCATTATTATGTTAGAATATCCGGTTTGAGTAATAACCGGTTGAAAGATCCGGCCAGTTATTGTAATTATGAGAGATTGCTTTCGTTGTACTTCTTTATCTATAAATATTTTTAGACCGTTCATTGTCCTATGTGTTCCAACTCCTTATCAATCAAACTTTGCACTATTTTGCAATTTTTCATTTCAAATTATTTGACTTTCCCCTTCAGAGGATAAGAGAAGAGTTGATAGGTCAATGACATATTTTAACAATATTCTTTCACATCCAATTATATCTGGAAATTAATTTATATTTATCAATCAATCAAAAATGCATTCAAATTTGATTTAATAAATATAGGAATATTCCGAAGTGACAAATATATTTTATTTCACGCATAAATTCTTTTTTTATTTAAAAAAACGTTGAATATTTTGAAAATCATTTTAGGAGTCATCATTAGCAAAGAAGAAAACAAAAAGTGGATTGTGTAGAGAGTGTAGAGTTGTACTTTTTTTATTAACTACTAATTCAAAACATTCATCCACGTTACGCGTTACTACTAATCTCTTCCTTCATTACCTCCATATCACTCTTTCCCACTCTCTCCTTTTTATCTTTTATCATTCTGTTGCTTATCAATTTCTTCATTTTAAAGTCTAAAACAAAAGAATAAAAAAATTCCTATTCAAATTTGCAATTGATTTAATGAAAACAAGCAAATAACAATTCATACACATTTCCATTCTTATCTCTTTTTCTCGTTTTCCCTTCCACGTAAGTGATTATTCCAAGTAAGTTATACATTTCTAAATCAGTGAATTAATTCTTGAATCGCTTTATTATTTTCATGTTTTAAAAATGCAACAATTATTTATAAGCATTAATTAATATTAATGAAATGTGTAACAACAATCAATTATTCAACGTGGGTTGAAGTAACGTACAAACAAATTTTATCAGTGTGTTTCCTTCGTCTTCTTCAACAGCAACATTAATTACTGCTGCGATGTGTTATATTTTATCTGATCAACGTAAGATTATTCTTTTTTTTTTATTAAAAATTATTTTAAAAACTCGTAATTTGTAATCATTAAAATATTATTTTATCTGTATTGAAAATACAAAATAGATACAAAGTTGACATCTGTTTGAAGTTAAATTGTAGTATTTTTTTCGTCATTGTTTAAACCCGGAAAAGAAAAACGGAAATCTGAATTGAATGTTTAAAGCAATAATACTGAAATAAATATTCTACCGGAAACCATTATCAATTTCTATTTCCATTATCAATAATCATCAATCCTTCCTTAGAATGATAAGCACTTGTAAAATTTTTTCTCTTTTTTGCATTTTAAAGAATTTATATTTTTATTAATCTTCCGAAATTTGGTCATTCATAATATTTTTCTCGAGAAATGAAACATATTAGTTTTTTCTTTTTCATTTCATTTTGATTCTTGATGTGATATGTTGTTAGCAGAATTCCTTCACAAGTAATTATCATAACAGCTGTTTATCGTATTGCTTGAGATTGAATTGAATTATCATCAGGAAGCGAAAATGAGTAGTTCATTGCACCGTTAAAGTAATACTATAGAAAGAAATTAAATGGCATCATGCTGAGAAAAACATGATGTTAGCATGAATGAAATGAAACGATTGAAAAAGCAAATTTTGATGCGTCTGATTATATTTGAATGAGATGATTTGAAAGTGGGAAATATTGAAGAAATTTATCTCCATAAGTATACAAAACATTTTGATAGAATCGTATTTGAACAATTGTCATGCCATTTTGGTCGTACTTAGAAATCTCGAGATTTCAAGTAAGCTAAATGCGGGAGATTAAAAATCTGCACCGATCCACGGAGAAAAAAAATGAGAAGTGTAGGGATTTTTTTGCAGAAAATACTTCAACAGCAGGTTTTTATAAACAAGTATTTGGAAGTTTTACTGAAAATTCCACTGATTTGAAAATGAAAAATGATTTGTCAGTTTTAAAATGTTTACGAATGTTTAAAGTTTCTTAGGAAAAGTTCAAAAAAAAATTCCATCTTTTTCTTGAAAATGCTAAAAATATCATTTGAAAAGTTACATAAGAAATTCATATTTGAAATGTTTCTTAATTAACGAAAATTGACGAAGTGTTCTTGAAATTTACTGATTTTAACTTTAGAAAAATAGTTTTTATGTTTCAAAATTAATTTTGAAATCGAATAACTTATCTATTCATCGCTTTTATTCCATCTTTTTGATGAAGCTTTTTTTTTCTAAACGGTTTAAAAGAATGAGTATTTTAACCAATTTCAAGATTTTTTTTTGCTTTCTTTTAAGATAAATTTTAAGATGAAATAATCGAAATGAATTAAATTCAGAATTATGCGAAACATTTGATCAATTAGATATCGATCAGGATGGTCGCTTAAATCGAAGGGAAATAGCAATGCTGTGGAAGATAATGAATGTTGAACCGACAAGAGTCGAATTAGATTTTATCTTCCAAGAAATGGATCCGAATAGTACGTATTAACTTTCCTTCATTATTTACTTATTTCATTATCAACTTTTTTATTTATTTTCTTTTTCTAATATTTGCAATTAAATTAGTAAAATGATTTATTTATGCTTACTATTAATTTATTTTTATGATATCATTTATTTACGAATCTACACTTTGTAATATTATAATAATGCGGTATTAACACTTCACACTTAAAATGAAATATATAGCATACTAATAGATGTTAATGATTGATTGATGCAAATAAAATTTTGAAATGGGAGTAAGTTTTAAAAAGAGATTCTTTCTCTCCTCTTTTTTCAAATAATAATTAATTAAATTGATGTAATGAACTTTAATTAAAATTTTCAGAAACAGGTTCAATTAGTAAGGAAGATTTCATACGCTATATGAGTACACCACCGGCACATCGAACGACGATAACTGAACTGGAACGGTATTTCCGACTTTATGATAGCGATGGCGATGGTGCCATAACGATCGGTATCACTTATCTTTCAATTCTTCTATCTCAATTATTTAATAATTATTCATATAATTATTGCATTAAATATGAATATGGGTAAAACTTTAATTATTTCTTATATTCACTAATTTTTCTGTTTTCTTTTCCTTTGAATGTTTTTTTGCTTCATTTTTTTTACTGCTTAAAATCGCATAAATTAATTTGCTGAATGATTCGAATAAAATTAGATTTTTCAATTCCTAGCAAAATTTTGTTAGACAAACATGAAATTCTTTTTTTTTTAATTATGTTTCTTTTCTTTTCCTTTTCGACGAAGGATTTTAGGAAATAAAGTACAAGAAATGAAAGAAAAAGTTAAAATTTTAAGCGAAGAAGAGTGAAGTGAATTAAAATGACTTTAGATCTAAGTTTGGATTTCCCATGAGGAAAGTAAAAATTTGACTGGAATGGACAAAATTTGTTTATTTGCTTTTTATTATTTTCAATTTTACGGCGTTATTTGAGAGTTATTTGAAATGCTAAAAAGAAGAAATTTTTTCTTTATTTCTTATACATTTTCTATAAACAAGCATTATCATATATCTTATCATGTCGAAATAAATCAATTTTAGTCAGGTTATCATTAACTTATCGTCTTTTCTGACAGTTTCTTAAATTTTTGATGTGTTCAATCTATTTTCTTTTGCATAAAAATATTTGAAAAAAAATCGAAGGATAGGAAATAAAGTTCTTATTTAAAGTTCATTTAAAGTTCTTATAATTTTTGAAGACTCGAAAACTTTCTGAAGAGCTTTCAGCAGTTATTATTCAAAAAAATTATTCATAGTCTATTGCAGTATTTACATTCCCGAGAATAGTGAGAGAGAGAGAGAGAGAGCAAGAGAGAGAGAGAGAGAGATCTTAATAGTTTTCAAAATTACTTACGTGTATAATCTCGATGGCTAGGTGAAAACTATAAGATATAAGTTAAACAGTTCCTTTCAAATATCCTGAATGTATTTTAATCATATATTTAGCAGTAATATTAAAAGAGCGATTAAAATAATTTCATGCTTAAATAATTATTGATTCCAATTCATATCAATTAATAATTTAAATATGTGTTTTAGTAGTGGTTTAAGCTGTTATTTGCTGCTCGTTCGGAATAAATTAGAATTTCCATTTTTTCCCAAATCTTTTTCAGATCAGGTATCGAAAATTCTGGAAGAAACAACTGAAGTGACAGATCGGGAATTGATCGAAACAAAATTCCAATTAACTGATACAAATCATGATGGGCGAATTTCATTCGATGAGTTTATGATCATGATTAAGCAATTATAATTATGATTAATTAAATATAAACAGCAGTGAAACTGACCTTTGTGTAAATGATATCAACAATAGAACATTATGAATATTGTTGATTATTACAAGAACTCAAAGGATGGAAAAGTGTAATGGAAATGATGTTTGATTATTATCACTTAAGTATAATCACTAAAATTATTTCTCTTGAGGTAATTTAAATCATTAAAAAAAAGCTAAACCAAATAAATAATAATTAAATTGTAAATATAACAATTAGAAATTGCAAATTTAGCAAGTTTTTCACAATTATTCAACTGAATACATTTGGAAAGTACGGAAAATGAAGAAAATAGCACGTGAAATATATTTTTTGAGTTTTTAAGTATTGCTAACAATTCGATTCTCCACAAATGAACTCATGATTAATTAATTAATAGTAAAAGCTGTGCCAAAAATTCTACCAGTACATTTTTTCCAAATGTTAAATGGGTAGTTTTAACTTTTATCTTGTTAGATAGCTATAAAACTAAACACTCATGATTGACCTTCTTTCATTCTATCAGTTGTAGTAAGGAACAAAAAACTTCGAAGTACTAAATTAAAAGAAAAATGTTTCTCTTAAAAATCAAATCTGAATGAAAAATAATGATAAAAAGACAGATCCTTGAAATTGATTTCTTTAAATTATTCGCAGATAAAATAAGTTTTTAACGTTATTAAGTCTATTTTATTTAGCTAATTTTTATAGCTTTGTATCAGATGATATTTACCGTTTTTTTAACATATTCTCCTATTTATCCATTCGATTTATCATATAGAAAGATGATCTTTTCCTTTTTTCATTCATTCGAACTATTGTCAAAAGAATAAAACTCGAAAAGTTCTTATGCCAAATGCAGCAGAGGAAAAAAGCGAAATAATTAAAAGCGCGAAGCGTTAAATCTTTTCAAAGGAATAATTTCGACCATAGTCTAATGCCGATAATACTTCCTTGTGTTGATATAAAAAAGACCGGTTTTTGATTCGTTGATCTGTCCCTATGTTCACGATGAAATGACTAAGCTAATTGCTAATAGGATATCACATTTCAGTAACAGAATAATATTATATCTTAATCTTTGGAATCATACATATGAAGGTGATTTCCGTAATCGGCTGTTTTAATCTATCCAAACTGTTCTGCTTTGTACTTAGCAAGAAACGAAATCTCGCAATTTTTGCTCATAAGTGGAAATTTCCTCATATACCGATGGATGGTCCACCATGATCCATAATACTGATCTATGGCCTTATGATTGAGGTTGGATCTTTTCTTCTGATCTCAGTCACTGTGCTATAGATGGGCTACCTCTGTTTTGGAATATTGTGATTCTGGTAAACTCATCTGAATGCTTTTTGCAAGTCTTAAAAACAGTGTCTGAAGATCATTTTTATTTTTTCTTCAAATTTTTTTTGCAAAATGATTCTGCTAGTCATTGTGGAGTCGTGGATAGGAAATGAATAAGCAACGATAGATTCGTAATATGAGAATAATGTTTCCATCAACTTTAAATAAATTTGGATAGCAAGGAAGTTATGAGACTAACCGAGCAAGTTTCAGTTTTCCTAACTGAATTTAAAAAATCATCCAATTTTCACTTAAAATCTCAAAGAAGAAATCCATCTCCGATGTTTCATTCATAGAAATTCTATCAATGTTATCTATCCTAGGAAAACCCTTCATGCTAGTGTCACATTCCATAAAAGTAAGTAAGCGACATCTTATACTAAAAATTTTCAGATGGTCGAATCAGGAATAAGCCAAATGTCAGAACAAAATATACCTCCGATAGATTCTCTTCTGCGGCAAATGTTCGCAACTGCGCAATCGCAACGATCAGAGCGCATAGAATATTTGGTCATGAACGGTTCGTTTTCCGCCTCGTAGATGTACTACATTTCCTCTAATGTTCAGTTGTTTCGTATTTGATCCCACATAAATTAATTGGAGGCATCATTTTATGTTAGTAAGTAATCTTTGGGCTGTTCACAATGGTCAAAGAGTATTTTTGCGCCCGCCGACTATCACCAAGAAATTCCATCCCATCCAAAGATTTTCGTTATCTATCGAACCTTGCTGGATGTTTCAATTAAGTTTGATTTAGCTTATATCATCTATTGTGGACAATATCTTCCACTAGAAC